>MJUU01018872.1:37811-50861 GCA_002080025.1 Modiolus philippinarum
TGTTTTACTACAATTGTGTAATATTTCATCAAAATATAATATTACATCAAATTTAAAGCAAGGTCTCCCTATTCCCTATCCACCCCTGGTAGTCACAATAAAGACTGGGACTTTTTTATTTGTAACATTGTCCTCCTAAACGGCTGCTTAAAAAAGTTACCTCAAGAATCAGTTTGGAAAAGGGTGTGTGGGTACTTTCACACAATAACTAAAATATTTCATTTGGTTTCCTGGAGACTATGGATTTTTGTCTTGTCTGGATTTTTTTTTTATGTGATGCACAAGGTTTGATGAGAGTTTATTTTTGGCTCAGTGAACTTCTAAAATCTGTAAAATTGAAATTTTAAGTTTGAGGAATTAACACAGATATTGAGCAACTGAATGACATGTCCTGCAAATTTGTTTGGAATATGACTTGTAGCTTTGAAGAAGTTGCAAATTAACAAATGGAGTAATTTACAATTGAGCTGTATTTGTCCTTTTTTTAAGAACTGTAAAATCAAAATTTTATGTACCAGGTGAACAACATATCCGGCAAGTTTGGTTGAAATTTGATGTACAATTGTGATGGATTTGAAGATTAACAAACCTTATTAACAAATGAGTTACTTTGGCCTAGTGAACCTCTAAATTCTGTAAAATCAAAATTCTGAGTATCAGGTGCACAACGAGACCAGGTAAACATCATACATGTATCCTGAAAGTATGGTTGAAATCAGATTTGCAGCTTTAAAGGAGTTGAGGATTCAAAATCCAACATAAGATGCAGAAGGAAGACGCAAGATGACGGATAGAAATCCTTACGTAATGATTCTGGTTACAAGTTGAATAAAAAATATGGTAATTTTAGTAAATTGCAAAAATGTGGTAAGTAAATAACCCAGAAGGCAATCTACACATGATCTAATAGTGTAAAGTAAATTTTTGACCTGTCTGTTTTTTGCAGTTTGCAAAAAAGATTTCATTTTGCACAGTCTTAAATTCATGGTTGCCAGTATAGATATTATATAGACATGGAGCATCAAAATATTCATGACAGTTTAATGTACTTTCGTGCTTCATTCCTTACCAAGAAAATAGCAAAATAAAACTGCTGTGAACATGGTGAAAATTTCCTGGTTTAGAGTAATCAAGTTATCATGGAAAAATACATATGGTAATGAAATAACCACAATAAACCCCCAAATAATCTAGTACATTTCAGAGAGACTTACACCATGTATATAACAACATACACTTTTTATAGTATCACTTGAAAAAAACATAAAATTCTTATTCTTTAGACATAAAATCACAGACAATGCAATTTCTGAGATAGGCCTAAAAAGCCATAAAACAGAGTGGGGAGGATTAAATTTTATTATCCATTTTACCTATAACTTCTTTAAAGTCTACCAGGTCAATTAGATTTTTACCTGTACAACAGGAACTTTGGTTTTATTCCCCAATAAAAAATCAAAGCTCCGACGGAGCTGAAACTCGAAAGTCCTGAAAATCTACTCGTGATAAAACTTTGCAGTCATCTAAAGAACTGCTGCATACGTCTGCATGTATTTGTTTTTCCGTAATACCATGAATACGAGTATTCATGAAATAATGATTTTGTGTAAAGTATGCATGTCAATTTGCATTTGTTTGCCTAGGCCTGTGTTTAGCAATATAAATATCCAATTTGCATTCGTTTGCCGGTGTTTGGCAATGTTAATATCCAATTCCATTTGTTTGCCTGTGTTTGGCAGTATCCAATTTGCATGAGTTTGCCTGTGTTTAGCAATGTTAATATCAAATTTGCATTTGTTTGCCAGTGTTTGGCAATGATAATATCCATTTTAATGAAAGTAAAATGATGTTCAGATGCGATGCAAATTTGAATTATCATGCGAATTGCTCTTGGCTTTGTGAAACGTAAGAACATGAATCACTTTCCAATGCGAATAAAGTTAATTCAAATTGACTAATTTCAATTCAATTTGCATTTTATGTATGAACAAAAGATATATTTCACAATTGTATCATTTTTTTAACACTTACGTTACTTGTTCTGGTACATCGGCAAATGATTTGTATTTTCTTGTCCATACTAGGCAATACTTATCAAATGTAGAAGTTCTGTGAAAAGGTATCGGACTTGGTGCCTCTGTAAAAGAAAAAGATTGATTGTACAGGATTAAAATTGGCCAAAGTTTTAATTTATATTTTGCAAACGATTTGATCATCAACTTATTCATGTACATGCACTGTCTAGTTATGAATACATACAAGACAAAAATATGATTTAAAACTAGAGAATGTGTCTGTAAGACACGAATGCCCCGCCAAAAGATTTATCTCAAAGGATAAAATCTTATTAAAATGTAGGTCACAGCCACTTAATTATCATTAATTTGGGTAGTGCTCATCAAGGCAATTACTTTGATGACATATTTTTGTCCTATAATGTGTAGTTGTTGAGAAATGGACTTTAAAGCAAAACTTAACCAAAGTCACCGAGGCGTAAAATCTAGATCAAAGCCACCTTATTGTCAATACTTTGGGTAGTAATCGTCAAGGCAATAACTTTGATGAAATATCATTGTCCTATGATGTGAAGTTGTTGAGAAATGGACTTAAACGTGAAACTTAACAAAAGTCACTGAAGCATAAAATGTAGGTCAAAGCCACCTTATTGTCATTGAGTTGGGTAGTACTCATCAAAGCAATTACTTTGATGACATATCATTGTCCTATAATGTGTAGTTGTTGAGAATTGGACTTTTAATGCAAAACTTAACCAAAGTCACTGAAGTGTAAAATATAGGTCAAAGTCACCTCATTGTCAATGATTTGGGTAGTACTCATCAAGGGAATTAATTTGATGAAATATCATTGTCCTAAAATGTTAGGTTGTTGAGATATGGACTTTAATGCAAAACTTAACCAAAGTCACTGAAGCGTAAAATGTAGGTCAAAGATACCTTATTGTCACAGATTTCGGTAGCACTCATATAGGCCATTTAATTTGATGAAACATCATTGTCCTATAATATGTAGTTGTTGAGAAATAGACTTAAACATAAAACTGAACCAGAGTCACTCAAGCATGAAATATAGGCCAAAGAGTCAAACTACCTATTGAACTATGCAGTACTTTCAAAGATCTACATACTGACCTATTATCATTGTTCTACATCTTACAGTTTCTGAGAAATGGACTTAAACGCAAAACTTAACCATACGTACGGACGTAAGGACGGACAAGGGTAACACTATATGCCCTTTCCACATTAGTGGGCGGGGCATAAAGATTGGTTGCACAAGATCTGAAACAATAGTACCCAAATTACAACTTATTCATGCTAATTGAAAGATAATATTACATGGGAGATAACTCTGATCAATGCTACAACATCATTATTGATCTTAAATTGTACAGTCTTTGAAGAATTAAATGTTTGCAAATTATATATTGAAATTCCTGAGCAAAGCAGCTAAATTTTGAAAAAATAATCTAGTTACCTCCCTTATTTTCACATTTATCTATTGCAACTGTTGCCCAAAAGTCATCCCTACATGTATTTTTTTTGGAATTAAATGGATGGAGTAAATGAATATGAGCCCATAACACATATGTCAACTCCAACAGTAACTGCAATTAATTCTAATATGGCCATTTTGGAAATTAATTCCTCATCATCAGCACTATAACCCAAACATGGGAAATCCACGATTTAAAAAATGTTAAAAAATGTATAAAACCATACGAAACCCAAATATTCAGTAATATCAAATATGGCTAAAACTAGAGCTGTCGGCAAAGCCAGGCTAATACCCCCCGCAACTGCATTTGAGTGCCAAGGCATGTCATTTTGAAATTTTACCTTCAGCCACATGGTAATTGAAAAGTAAATCTAGCAGAAATAAAGCCTGTCAGGACTGAAGTTACAGGTTTTATTCCAATCAGTTCATACCTGGTACTTCATTTATAGGGTAATACATTAAATAATATATAATTCGGTGGGTACAAAGATGATTTAACCAAGCTTTCGACACAAAGTGAGCAAGGATTTACTATCATTAAGGTCAAAGGTCAAAGTCAAGGACACAGTGACCTAAATTTGGTATGCGACACATAGTCTTCCCATAATGCATCCACACACCAAGTTTGATAATCCTAGGTACTACGTACAAAAGTTCTTCTACGGACATGAAATGCACATGGTTTACTTTCATAAAGGTCAAAGGTCAAAGTCAAGGTCACAGTGACCTAAGTTTGGTACTCGACACATTGTCCTCCCATGACACATCCACACACCAAATTTGATAATCCTAGGTGCTACGGTACAAAAGTTCTATTCCGGACACGAAATGCACTTGGTTTTAGAGATTGGCAACTTGACGAATTCTCGTGAAATCACACCACCATCGAGACTTCGATAAATCTTCCACTTTACAAACATAAATCGCTAATATCTCGTTATTGTATGAAAATATCATAATAAAACTATCTAAACACAACCAACATGGTAAAATTCTTTCCAGTTTTATAACTAGGAATTTGTAATCACGGAATTGAAAGAGGAGTTTCAAAATTAAAGAAGGCACATCATGACTTTCTTCGTCAGATTTCCGCATAAAGTCTTCGCTTTATTTGCCAATATCTTTTTTATTGATGAATATTTCTAATTCAAATTTTTGAAACACAACTATAAAATGGTTAAGGAAAACAATTCACTTTTCTGTTTAGAAATATGTTGACTAAATTAAAAATAGTTTAAGAAGTTCTGATGTGGCCATACCATGTTTAATATTTTAATATTGGGTGATAGTAGGGTTGCCAATCTCTGTAATTATATGTCTCTGGTTTTACTATCATAAAGGTCAAAGTCAAGGTCACAGTGACCTCAATTTGGTACACGACAAATCATCTTCCCATGATGCATCCACACACCAAGTTTGATAATCCTAGGTGCTAAGGTACAAAAGTTCTGCTCGGGACACAAAATGCACATGGTTTTACTATCATAAAGGTCAATGGTCAAAGTCAAGGTCACAGTTAAATCTTTCTCTTCCAAAACCCAATTTAGAATTATTTAAAAAATCATTCATGTATTCAGAACCATCCTTGTGGAATGATCTGCCAAAATCTATCCGTGATGCACCTAATGTTCTTTCTTTTAAGTACAAAATAAAAGACTACTTGTTGAGTTCTCAGTCTGAACAATTATAATTGTTATATTGTATATTGTAAAATGCATTTATTGCTAATTTGTTTTTATTTTATCTTGTGAGGGCCTCAGGGAAGATTAGTTGTATTACTAACTGTGTAACCCTCTTGAAATAAAGAATATTATTATTATTATTATTATTATTATTATTATAGTGACCTAAATTTGGTGCACGACACATCCTCTTCACATGACCCACACACCAAGTTTGATAATCCTAGGTGCTATGGTACAAAAGTTCTGCTAGGGACATGAAATGCACTTGGTTTTACTATCATAAAGGTCAAAGGTCAGTCAAGATCACAGTGACCTAAATTTGGTACTCGACATATCGTCTTTCCATGATGCATCCACACACCAAGTTTGATAATCGTAAGTGCTACGGTACAAAAGATCTGCTCAGGACACGAAAGGGGACAGACTGATAGACATGGTGATTCCTATATACCCCCCAAACTTCGTTTACAGGGGTATAAAAACTACGATGGAAGGAGTTAAATCTTAGTTTTAGAATTTACATAGATTTAGATAATAGTCATAAACAATGTGTTAAAATATATGCCTTACTTTCAGCCATTCTCGTTCCCTCAGACAAAAATATGACAAAATGTATGGTTATACTAGAATTTAAATGTGGTCAATTTACAACTAATTTGAAAGATAATTTGAAATGGGAGATAACTCTGATGGACTAACGCAACAAAAGATATTATTGTACTATCTGAAGTGGTTGTCCTTGAAGAAATCCTAAACTATGGCTGGCACATGATAAATCAGATCCCAAAAAATTTTTGGTTCCTTCCATAGCCAAACAGAAATTTCCAATACCAATTAATTAACAAAATTCAAAAATTCAAAAGTTTATTGTCATTAAACTTATAAAGTTTGTGACATATCAAACAAACAAATACAATATATATACAAGCAAATATTTAAGAGTCCCCTGTCCTCAGTACTAGTGACTTTTTGATAAAGGAACCTAGTCTATTTACTTGGGATGGTGTAGATGGGTTCAAGATATAAAGAATTTTGTCTAGCGTTGACAAACTACTAAATTAACCATAGATGGCTCAAAATATATTATATCTAAATTCCTTAGCAATTAACACAACTAAATTTTAAACAAATCAAGGATTTATCTCCCCTTATTTCACATTTTCTGGTGCTTTCTATATAATTCATTACTCTAAAATCATTGCTGTAAATAAAATAACCATAGAAATTTACTGTGTTCATGATTTAAATTTTCTTAAACAAAACTTAACCCTCTTAATTTGCAATCACACGAATCAAGTTTCGACAAGAGTTAATACACATGCAGCTACATATAGTACATGTACCATGTATATGCTCCCTTTTATTGTACATGTACCTTGTATATGCTCTCTTATTGTACATGTACCGTGTATATGCTCTCTTTTATTGTACATGTACTGTGCATATGCTCTCTTTTATTGTACATGTACTGTGTATATGCTCTCTTTTATTGTACATGTACTGTGCATATGCTCCCTTTTAATGTACATGTACCGTGTATATGCTCCCTTTTATTGTACATGTACTGTGTATATGCTCCCTTTCATAGTACATGTACCGTGTATATGCTCCCTTTCATTGTACATGTACCGTGTATATGCTCCCTTTTATTGTACATGTACCGTGTATATGCTCTCGTCTATTGTACATGTACTGTGTATATGCTCCCTTTTATTGTACATGTACTGTGTATATGCTCCCTTTTATTGTACATGTACCGTGTATATGCTCCCTTTTATTGTGCATGTATCGTGCATATGCTCCCTTTTATTGTACATGTACTGTGTATATGCTCCCTTTTATTGTACATGTACTGTGTATATGCTCCCTTTTATTGTACATGTACCAAGTATCTGCTCCCTTTTATTGTACATGTACCGTGTATATGCTCCCTTTCATAGTACATGTACCATGTATATGCTCCCTTTTATAGTACATGTACCGTGTATATGCTCCCTTTTATTGTACATATACCGTGTATATGCTCCCTTTTATTGTACATTGTACTGTGTATATGCTCCCTTTTATAGTACATGTAGTACATGTATACTGTGTATATGCTCCCTTTTTATGTACATGTACCATGTATATGCTCCCTTTTATTGTTCATGTACCATATATATGCTCCCTTTTATTGTACATGTTCCATGTATATGCTCCCTTTTATAGTACATGTACCGTGTATATGCTCCCTTTTATTGTACATGTACCATGTATATGCTCCCTTTTATTGTAAATGTACCGTGTATATGCTCCCTTTTATCATATGGAGATAAAATACTGCATTACATATGTACACATGATTACATACATGAACATTTTATATGACCTTTCGTATTTACTTTTCTATTATTAAAATTGTCCTAAAAATAAGGTACAGTGACACATGCTTTTACTTTTCCTTCATATTTGATTTCCTGGGCTTGCTAAATATTTTCTAGGTAATTACTGTATTTCAAAAAATGTGACCAATCCTTATCAAAGTGTATCCTGTACATAAATATTGATCAATCCCTTAAGTGTACCTATAAATAGATTAGGGAAATTCCTACATATACATTCATGTACAATGAATATATTCATTATATATATTTAATGTATATCCAAAATTTTAAATGCCTTTTAATTCTGGAATGTCTAAATAATTGGGGACCAAAAAAAAATCTAGACTCAATGTGCACATATCTGGCATATATTCTAAAGAATTGTCTCACTGAATATCTTCAATAGACTTCATGCATGTCTGCTAACATGTAAACCCAATAAAGTGGCTAGGGCTGAAAAAATTAATAAACAATTGATATAATAATTTTTTTTTATTTTCACATCTTTAAATCATCTTTTTGTTCATTACAATTAAACTACATGCAGTAATATATAAACCTTTTCTATTTTTTTAATTAACATTTTTTATTTAAACAGCTTTAAAGTTCATTTAAGTTTTGAAATGATATTTCTTTAGAAAAATATGTTGTGCATAATGTAAATAAACCTGCAACATGAATCTATTCAAATGAAGTTCAATGTACTTCTTTCATGTCAGTTTTTATGAATGCAAAAATAGAACATAAAACATAATGACTCGTGTTTTTATAAAAGAAACTGTCTGGCATCCTCCCATTTCTAAAAGTACATGCAGTTTTTCTAATGCATTTGTACTCAAAATTGATTTACAAAATGGATATTTCAGATGCACATTTTCAAAACAAAATCTGTCACCTAGCGATAATGGGGGTTCTAGAAGGGGCTACCTTTGCAGGTAATTTTGTAAACTGCAAGACACGAGGTCTTTGTTAAGATTCATATTGGTATATTTTTCTTAAGTCACAAGTAGCAAACTAAAGAGCACCTAACTAATCTCATGATCTGTCCTTTGCTGTTTTAACACACACAAGGTCAAAAATTACTCTAAAAGGAACTTAAATTCACCCTTGTTGTTTAGCACTTCAGTGCAAACTTGAACTTGAGTCACTGATGCATGAAATGTAGGTCAAAGTGACATAATACTGATCAGGTACCTCTCGACTATCCAAAACACATCCACTGACAAAATTTTATTAACCTATCTGGTCTAGATATATAGTACCTCAGATTTGGACTGTAACAAAACCTACTAAAGTTTGCATGATAAAACATAAATAGTTGAATTTCTTTCTTTCAAACTTTCAAAAGAAGACCATGTCAGAACATTTTTCCTCTGTTTTTAAAGGATATAAAATCTGTCATGCCCCTTGTAGGCCCCATTTCATTAAGTATAAAGAACTAAGTAAAGAAGACTAACAACTTTTTTATGAGTACTGTGAAAGTACTATTATTCGTGGGGTTCCAATTTTTGTGGATTTCGTGGTTCGCTTAAACCACGAAATTAAGTTCCCATCGAAATGCGTTTTTTCCATAGGGTTTTAATATATAGAATTAGAAACCACGAATTTAAGTATCCACGAAATGGTGATATTTATGAAAACCACGAAAATTGATGTCCACGAATAAAAGTACTTTCACAGTATTTAATTCTATAATGCTCAAGTAATAATACTAATGTACCATATGCACAATATTAATGGGTTGAACAATATGAATGAGTAAAGTCAATGACCATGGCTGGCTTTTCACTTCAAGTTGTCTTTGCACACCATTGGGTTCAAAAGTAATCTGTCTAGAGGAGATCTTTGAATGAGCTTTCCAATATTGCTGAATGTTAAACCACTGTTGGCAATCTAGGATGAGGTGCACACTTGACCGATACTGGTAAATTTTCAAAGCAGACAACCCAGGGACCATTGTGACCAAGTTTAGATCCAACTGGCTTCCTTGTTTCAGATCTTTAAATGCTTTCTCATAGGAGACAAGAGGGGATATTTTCCTGTCTCCATTTGTTCAATTAGAAAATAAAAAAAAAAATCATTAAATTTGTTTGAAAAATGTTATATTTTGAACATCCAAGTGCATGTGTCTGTTTTAAGGATGGTCACTCCTCAGGTTTTTGAAACCGTCTCTAACTTTCAGAATTCTCTTGTTAATCCTGTGAAAAATCCGAGGAGTTCAGTTTCCCGCCAAATTTTCAATCACTTAAAACTCAAAAACGAGATCATCAACCTATCAATTTTTTTCATTTAAATCATTTCTTTTTTAATTATCTAACAAAAAATCACATTTATTTGAAATCCTATTTATTTTCATATGGAGTAGCGAACCCCTTTAATAGGAACAAATACTGTAATATTTGTTCCTTTGGAAAAGATTTTCTATAATATTTCATCCTTTTGGAGCAAAAGTTATTCATGACAGAACTTCTGTTCCGTGACAGGGGGGCTATAGTTCTGGTTATATTCTGGTTATATTATCCTTGTCCCTTTTAAATAAGACTTTTCACTGTAAAATTAGCCATGTCCACGTTAAATTAGACTTTTTTATATAAAACTGAATGGTGAAAAACATTCATGTGTATTCAATTTAACCAAAAAAGGTCTAATTTAACATGGACATGGCAAATTTTACAGTGACAATGTCTAATTTAATGGGGACATGGGAAGTATAATTGGAATTGGCTAAAATAACTGTCCAGATCTAATTTAACCAGAATTGGCTAATTATGTAGGTGTTTCAATGTTAAATTAGCCAAAAAGGTTTACTAGTGCAAACTGCAAGTATCTTGGTAATGATGCAATTGTAGACCACTTAATTCAATATTAACAGCTGTCAAAATCCCAAAGGACTAATCTTTGGCTACATCTAGCTTGCCCCTCAAGAAAAACATTGTGCATTTAATTAATTTTTACTTTAAAGATAAGATCAGAGATGAAACTTTCATAGTAAATTATTCATTCCAACAGTCAGGGGAATCACAGAAACAAGTGACAATGTAATCACTTATATGAGTGATTTTAGAGCTATTCTTATCATGCTATAACAATAAATCAGCAAACTGATAAAATACCTTGCTCTGAAAAGTCATGTAAACTATTTCTTATTATAGTCAAATACATACAAGCTATGAAGTATGCAAAATTAGGAAGCCATTTGACAAGATATTGAGGGAAATTATGATTTTTGGCAAAATTTGGCATTGTTTAGGTCCTTTTGAATGGAAGTTTTCCATGAGAAAATGAATTTTCCTGATGTCCATGATAATTATTTTGGAAACTAGGATGTTTCAGCTTTAAGTTAAATCAATAAAAGAGTACTGTTCTAGGACAACAAACAACTGTTCTTGGGGTCTGAAAAAAACTGGTGTCCAGTTGTATATGTATAATCACTTATCTAAGTGATTATTTAGAAAAAATCAATGAAATCACTTATAAATACAAGTGACAACAAGTAAATTAGTCCCTGTATTCATCCAACTTAAATAATTGACAACAAAATTACCAAAGATAAGTAGTTAAATCAAATCAATGTCCATCTTTACAACATGAAAACTATTTGTCAAGCCACTAGAAAACCCAAATCATTGCTGCAGGTGCTTACCTCATCACTTGTATAGGTGATTAAGAGGTAAAATCAAGAGAGACAACTCTTACTTTCCATTATTTATCAAGAGTTGATCACTGCTAAAGGTGACTGAATGATCACTTGTTTTAGTGCTTCCCCTGACTGTCTAATGCACTTACATTGTATGTTTGTAACACTAATTTTAATTGGGTGGCGTCAGAATTTTGAGGGGGTAAAATCCACGATTTACTGTTGGAACCAAGAGCAACGTAATGGCCAGACGCATAACAAACTTCCTGTGATTTAAAAAATCGATTTTGAAAGTGTTTTTTTTTCACAGTGATTTATCATGGTAAGTCTCTGGCTGTACTGTAATCAGTATATGCTATGTTTTATTTATAATGAGGGTGGGTAATAGGTGGTATAGTCCTGGAACCTGGCAGAATTAACCTTCAAAATGAATCAAATCCCAAATTCCAGAGAAAAAATTTTTTTTAATCCCGATTCCCAAAAAATGACGACGAAAATACCGGATCCCTTTAAACGTTAATCCTGAATTCCCGCTGAATTAAATGGCTAATCCTGGCGTCCCGTAAAAGGCCCCCCCTCTATAATATGTACTTTAAAATTACTATATACATGTACATGCATGATATATATGCCTTGTTATATTTATTGATGTCTGCTGTTTATATGAAAAAGAAAGGAAATGGGGTAATTGTAATTTAATATGTAATTTATTATGTAATTTAATATCATTATATAAATCATACGTATGTCAAATTTCTGAACCTTGAAGGCCCTTAATTGGAAATAAATCTATTCTCTATTGTCTATTGACTAGAATATCTAATTAATTACATGAAGGGTAAATTTTTTTCAGCTTCAACTGTTCAATGACAAAAAAAATATTATGTCACGTTTGACACGATAAAGTGTAAAACAAGATAATAATGTCGAAATTATATTATTCTAAATGAAAACGAAATGACTTGAAGAAGATTACAAAATATTAATTTAAATATAACTACCCTCATCCTCCGTTTTGGCCGGAATATTTGTCTCAAATCTGAACTGGCTTCCTAGAGGAGACGTGACCCTGCTGGTCAAATTATTTTTCGCCCAAATTGTTCGATGACATATTGGCACTACTCGTGTAACTGTCCTAAAACTCATATTTTATCCTTTACGTTATGTTATTCTTCTTTATTTCGTCACATCAACAACTTTTATATTGAAGAAAATGTAAACAACTGTTTTCGGAGAATTAAAATCTGCATTAACGTGTTGATTTCATGTTGTAAAGGTATTGAAAAATTCTGTCTATAACCCTTCTTATTTTGGTAAGATAATTTCATTTTATGAAAAAGAAAATAAACAATTACATCTATAGATTATGTTTTTAGGAATTATGTTAAGAAAATAGTAAAAAATACAAAGTATTGACTAAAAACACATAAATGGTAAAATCAACACTTCACCACACCTTTGTGAATAAATTGGCGAGACAGAAAATTTGCTTTCACTTGACAGACAGGTAATAAAAACACACCTGAGATCTCTATGAATTATCTCAGTTTACCCTGAAAGCAAAACTATCTTTATTTTGTAGTTTTTCACTCCTAGAAACCATTATTTTTAAACAAAGATATCCAGGATGTGAAAGACCGTTCAAGAGACTAGACCACAGACACTTGTTTCAATACATGGGTTGCACATCTTTTCCAATCCGGATTTGACTCGTCATTTAAACGAGGTCATCTGGGGTCAACCGGAGGAAAAATGACGTAATCCAACGTTGGAGCAAGGGACAGATATTTTCTACCAACGAATCTTACGTTGTTATTCAACATATGGGTAAAAATTCGTTTTCAACTAA
>MJUU01018872.1:51290-67624 GCA_002080025.1 Modiolus philippinarum
CATCTGATCTAATAACAATGTCAAGGGAGTTAGGCTAGCTTTCCTGAATGCATATCGTCAAACATCCTATTTTCGACCCACTCAAGTATTTGACCTAATCGTGCTATTTCAACTAAAATTATGACGTCACAATCGACGCTTACTAGGTCGAAAACCGGATAGACGAGAATACATCACATTCTGTCTCCTCAGTCGAAGCATCCCATTGATGTCATGTCCACATACCATTTGTATATATTTGTCTAATATATATATATATAATTTTTTGTTCTTCTTTGTTTTCTACATGTATGTATGTAATTGTACTGTTTGTATTTGTTGCTGACAACAACTCAGTTTATTTTTGGGTTTTATATCAATAAAATATTATTATTATTATTTTCACATGTCTATTATCAGTAGACCAAATTATCTGTCGTATACAAAGCTTCTTTTATCATTCCATGTTTATCTTTTACTGATCTGACTTTTTATTTTTATTTTTTACTTAAATAGACCATTTGCCAATTCAGACGGAATTCCCGAATTTGACCTCGCGTTTTACAAACTTGGACAAAGGGAAGCAACTCTAGACCGGACAAACACGGTTAGTTTCCAACGTAAACTAACCAAAATGTGAAAATTATTTTCTCTTGACCTGTAAGGATTCCAAACTTCGACTTTGGTGAACTTTATCAAAATAAAATGACCTTTTATGTGCCTGTTTGATTTGCTTTATATCCCAATAGATTTCATATACCAGAATGCTGATTTATAAGGGTCTCTTCGGTAAATGTGACAACGTCCGATGTCACGTGACGTTGATTGAGTCAAAATTTTAAAGAACGGAGCCAAAGTCGGTAATTGGCAAATCACCTATTATAAAAAGTAAAAAATAAAAAGCCAGATTAGTGAAAGATAAACATAGAATGATAAAAGTAGCTTTGTAAATGACAGATAAAATAAGCGATAACCGAACCGTCAGTCTAAAAAGAACAATCAAAGGACAATGGCAACGTCAATAACAAAGACATAACATGATAATTCAGTCTAATGTCAAAAGCTGTGAAAACACATGGCATTGGCTACTTCAAAAATCAAATGTTAAATCTGCAGACCTGGGTTAGAAGGAGATAACTCCTTTTTACATAAAAATTACTTGTTGTGCTTGGTATGAATAAGACAAAAGATTTATAAAATTTTTCATTAATGAAAGATAAAATATCCATCTTATCATAAAAATACACCCTTTTAATAAAACACTTCATAATGCCTGCATGATAATTTACAGGTTTTGAAATGTATCTTAAAAATATTAAAATAAATGAAAGTCATGCAGATATTTGACAAGGGAGCCCGGAGGTAATTCTTTCAACTTGACGTTCAGTATCAAGGAAAAATATGACTAACTTCTATAAAATTTTAAGATATTAAAGTCATGTGTGGAGGATCTTCAATTTCTGTTTTTTTTAATGAAAATTGAATTATAGGAATTTCGTTTAGAAGAAATTGAATGAAGCTTTGTTTTCAGCATTGTTTTGACAATGGAATTTCTTTTGTACTACAAATCAACACTTAATGCATTCTTATGATATTTATTATCGTTTCCAAGAAGCAGTTTAGCAATTTAGGGCTAATTTATGCAGTTTCTTATTAATATAGAATACAGTAGTATATATGCCTCGTGGTGATTTCTGAACACAATTTAAGACCCCTAAGACATGGGTGTTTCTAAGGACCTTACAGTGAAACTGTTCAAAATTTTTTCTTGAAGTTTATTAGTGCATAATTGTTTCATATTGCAAATTTAAAGAAAATTGAATTTGTGGAAAATTTTTGGGTTACCCCGGGTCCACTACCTTAAGAAAATAGATTACAGTTTATGAAATATAAGTATGTCGGATATTTTAAAGAAGACAAAAGAATGGATGTATAATACATGTATACTTTCAGTTTGAACAATGTGTCTGAATAGCACAAGTATAAATACAGTTTATATTTCAACTCTATTCGAGTCTATTTCAAAACAACAAAAATATAATAAAACAATAAACTATTTAGATAAAAATAAACTAGAAAATTTAATTAAATCAGTAAACTACATGTCAGAGAATGAGGGCGTGATCTCATTACAGATGTGAAAAAAACATTTATTGGTGTTTGTTCCTAACTTTGTATATTGCAATATTTTCTTAATTTTTTAACACAGGGATTATATGCATTTATTGATCTATAACCCTGATGTCAGGACTGGGTTTTAAACAATCAATCTAGTAGCTTTCTTTGGATCTTCTCTAGTTTAAATTCCACATTGATCAAATGCAATGAATTGCATATTTTGTCAGTTGTGATTTTGAGTATTAAAAATTGATTGCAGTGGCCTGGTACTGATATTTGTTTTTGATATGGAGCAGGGAATTTTGGGTATGAAAATTTCACTATTATGACCATTACAGTAAAAATTCAAAGTCCAGTCAAACAGGAAGTTGAAATCGTAGAGTACTACAAATTGCTTGTAACGCATAATTCATTGCAACAAAGCAGCACACTACATTTTAAATGAATCTCTTTAAGCAGAGCGGTGAATTTTGTGACAAACATTTCACTATAATGACCATAAGGTAGAATAAAAAAAAAATCTGTGTTTCCGGTAACCCGAAAGACCCTAGATTTTTGGGGCTAAAAATGTCCACCCTAAAGTTTTTACGGCAATTTTTAAAGAAGCACTGTTAAAGTCCAAAAGTTACTCTCTATATGTATGTTTAAAAAGTTTTGGAAAAATAAAAAAAAAATGCCTACCTACTGACCCTAATTTTTCAGAGTATGTTACTGGAACCACAGGTATATTTTTTTTTAGGCCTTACAATAAAAATTCAAAGTCCCGTCAAGCAGGAACTTGATATGAAAGAGCACTGAAAATTGCTTACAACTCACAACTGGCCAAAACAAAAGCAGCATACCAAATTTCAAATGAATCCTTTCAAGGAAAGTGGAGAATTTTATGACGAAATATTTTTAGTCGGAATGACGGACGGACAAGGGTATTCCAATATACCATCCACTTGTTGAGTGGGGTATAACACGTAACCAGATAGATGACATTGAACGATTTACATAATACATGTGAAACCCTAAATATTTTGAAAAAATCACCGATAGCTATACTTTGAAAAGTTTCCGTCATGGAACTGTATTTACACAATTAACAATGAGAAGATTACAACCCAAGACTCAGTTACTATACAATATCAGGAAAGAGGAAGAAAAATTGTCGTATTTCGTGGGTGACTACATTCCATCCTAAGTTGCTACTTTTGTCTGATATATCCCGCGAATGTATGCCTGTTCTCCATATGTCATCCAAAATGAAAGTCCTCTTCCCCGAACCCCCGCTAATTGTTTCTTTTTGTTGACCCAAGAATTGGAACCTGAAAGACATTCTCATTGTAGCCAAACTACCTCGCGTTTAAAATATTGAAAATTTAACTATCTCTAGTGTAGAAATGTCGTTTCTCACTCGATGCTGTTGTGGATTCTATATTTCTCTCAGAAAAAGACATAATAAGTTTGCACAATTTTGCACTATTTCTGTTTCCCTCCAGAAATTACATACTAGTTTTTGTTTGCGCTATAATGTATTATTTCTGTTTCCCTTGGGAATTGACATAGTTTGTCTGCAAAAAAAATAATTATTTCTTTTTCCCTCGGGAAATAACATATTTTGTTTGCAACATGTAATTTTTCTGTTTCCCTCAGGAAATGGTATATTTTGTTTGCACTGACAAATATTATCTGTTTCCCTTGGGAAATGACATATTTTGTTTTCACTAACATGTATTATTTCTGTTTCCCTCCGGAAATGGTATATTTTGTTTGCCAATATGAACTATTTCTGTTTCCCACAGGAAATGACATATTTTGTTTGCACTAACATGTATTATTTCTGTTCCCCTCGGGAAATGACATATTTCTTTTGCACTACATTTATTATTTCTGTTTCCCTCAGGAAATGGTATATTTTGTTTGCATTAAAATGTATAATTTCTGTTTCCCTCAGGAAATGGTATATTTTGTGTGCACTATAACATGCTAGTATTTGTTTGCACTATAATGTATTATTTCTGTTTCCCTTGGGAATTTACATAGTTTGTCTGCAAAAAAAAATAATTATTTCTTTTTCCCTCAGGAAATAACATATTTTGTTTGCAACATGTAATTTTTCTGTTTCCCTCAGGAAATGGTATATTTTGTTTGCACTGACAAATATTATCTCTGTTTCCCTTGGGAAATGACATATTTTGTTTGCACTAATATGTATCATTTCTGTTCCCCTCGGGAAATGACATATTTCTTTGCACTAACATTTATTATTTCTGTTTCCCTCAGGAAATGGTATATTTTGTTTGCATTAAAATGTATTATTTCTGTTTCCCTCAGGAAATGGTATATTTTGTGTGCACTATAACATGTATTATTTCTGTTTCCCTCGGGAAATGGCATATTTTGTTTGCACTAACATGTATTTACATGTATTTCTGTTTCCACTAACATGTATTATTTCTGTTTCCCTTAGAAAATGACATATTTTGTTTGCACTAACATATATTATTTCTGTTTACCCTAACATGAACATGTATTTTTTCTGTTTCCCTCGGGAAATGACATATTTTGCTTGCACTGGCATGTTTTATTTCTGTTTGCATTTAAATGTATTTTATCTATTTCTCACAGGAAATGGCAGAAGGAGGAAAGACAACAGATGATTATGATACGTTCACATGTCTTATTTGTGGTCAGAATGGATTTACAGAACCAGAGATGAGGGAACATATCATGTTGGAACACGTGGAACAGGAAGTGTACTGTCCGTTCTGCGATCTTGGTGGAATTACAGCCAACGAAATGAATTTACATATCAATAAAGCACATTTAGATGAATGTTTCAGTCCAGTTAGCGGGAATGGCTTTGATGAAGAGGCTAGCAGTAGTGAGTGTTGTAGCCCGATTGAAAAAGACGTTAAAGTATTCCCACCAGCAACAAATGGAATTATGGGTAGTGAGGATTGTACATCAAATATAAAAACGTTTGAATCTGAATCAGAAAGTTTAGGTAAAAAGAAAAGTAAACTTTGTTTGAATGTAGCTTCGGTATCGGGAACAGTCAGAACAAATAACAGGGATAGAAATTCTGTTGGATGTAGTGTCTCAAGTGACCGAAGTTTTATTCAGAGCAGACGTGACGTTAGAGTAGTAAGACAGGAAGTTCAGCCGCTGATTATTCCGGATATCAATGACAATGTAGAACCAGACATTAACTCAAATATTCCGTCAGAGTTTACATGTCCTTTGTGTCGATACTGTACAGATTCTGAAGGTCAGATACAGTCACATGTCAACAGTGAGCATGTGGATATTCTCAGTCCAGAAAACATTTATAATGAAGCAAGCGATGATAAATCGCGGTTCATGTGTCCAATTTGTACCATGTCATTTTCATCTTCTCAAGAATTACAAATTCATGTCAATGCCAAACATATGGATATTCTCAGTCCAGATAAATCGTCCCGGTGGTCTGACAAGACGGATAAGAATTACACAGACTCGGAAGATATACATATATGTCCTATGTGTGACGAAGAGTTTAATGAAATAGCTTTGCTAGAAATACATGTCAATGGACACTTCTCTGCAGAACAAACTCCAGGTATTGGTTAATTCATTGTTGAGGAGAGGAGAAGGGCTATAATTTTTTTTGAGAATAATTTTAATGATGGTCAATTTTGCCATAAAATAATTGGGCTCAGGAGGAACAGAAATAAATTGATGAAGGATTTGTGGTCAACAAAGTCTTCATGGCCCCAGATCAAGTTTTGTGCAATAATTATCTTGTTTGAGGCTTGTTTAATATATTTTAATCGTGCTAAAAACATTCAGCTCATTTGTACCATACATAATGATGCATATCAAGGCTCTTTCAATCATGTTTAAGTTTTTCTACACAAAAACTCCTATTATTTTGCGGTTTTATTTTCATTTGAAATTTGTCTGCAGGTAAGAAAATGTAACAATGTGATATCACAACTTTGATTTATTTTTCAGTATTAATAAGAGAAATTAATGATATGGCTGTTGCTGAAGAACTGATGAGGAATGATACAGAAGAAAAAGAGCGAGAACAGAAAGAATTTCAAGCTTTACAGGTAAAAATGCTGGGATATGTACAGTTGAACCTTGTTATGTCGAACTCGGTTGTCTCGAAATCTCGGACGTGTCGAAGTGAATGGTCGGTCCCTGCAAAATTCCCCTTTGATCAATTTTTTACCTTAGATGAGTTGAACTCAGATTTTTTGAATTATCGGATAACTCAAATATAAATTGTTGTCCCATGAAAAATTTATAATGCAGATGTACCCTGATGTGTCAAAGTTGATATCAAATTGCATAATCATATGTAATATGTTCACCAATATTTAAAAACAAGTAGTATATGAATGTTGTGTTTAATTAAATCATGTTTATTTTTATCCCTGCACTTTCGAAGAAAGTTCGGGGATAATGTTATACCCTCCGTCCGTCCGTCCGTTCCTCCGTCACACTTTTCTTGTGACTCAAACTCCTCCCACATTTTTGGATTTAAGGATTAAATTTTGTTGTAGAATTGTTGCATATAGTCTGCAGATGTGCAATAAGCTTTCGGATTTTCGATATTGGTCTTGGTTCAAACAAGAGGCCCCATGATGTCAATATTTACACATGTGGCATGTGACACAAACTCCTCCTACATTTATGCATTTAGGGATTTAATTTTGTTATAGAATTGTTGCATATAGTCTGTTGATGCGCAATAAGCTTTCAGATTTTTGATATTTGTCTTGGTGCAAACAAGAGGCCCCATGATGTCAATTTTAACAAAGACCCAAAGATGTGGATTGGACACATGAGGCATGTGACGCAAACTCCTCCTACATTTTTTAATTTAGGGATCAAATTTTTATGCAGAATTGTTGCATATAGTCTATAGATTTGCAATAAGCTTTTGGAATTTTGGTTCCGGTTCCAACTTTGGTAAATTTCCTGAAAATGTCAAAGACACATATTTTTTTACAAATTTTGGCATATTATCTTATATTCTGACAAGTGTTTGGTAAAAAACAAAATTCTGAGAACTTAGGATTCTGAAAGGCAGTTCCAATTTTGGTAAATTTCCTGAAAGTCTCAAAGACCACTTATTTTTTGGAATTCTACCTAGCAACCATACTTAAAATGTTTGTGTAGTTTAGGACAAACATTTTCATAAATTTTTGATTCCAATTTTGGTAAATTTCTTTAAAGTCTCAAAGACCAATTTTTAGACCACTTATTTTTTGGAATTCTACCTAGCAACCTTTCTTAAAATGTTTGTGAACATTTTCATAAATTAGATTTCAAAAATATTTGATTCCAATTTTGGTAAATTTCCTGAAAGTCTCAAAGACCACTTATTTTTTGGAATTCTACCTAGCAACCATACTAAAAATGTTTGTGTAGTTTAGGACAAACATTTTCATAAATTGAATTTCAAAAATATTTGTGTGAATTTCCAACAAAACATCTGTTCCATATACATGTAGATATTATCATTTAGTTGTTTTAAGGTGGTTTGAAGGTCTATAGATAAAAACTGAATTTTCTGATATTTTCATGATTTACAGTGTTCCAGCTAGGATTTAAAAGGGGCAGGGCGTCAGTCCTGAAAAGGGCACTTTAGCGTGCTGACTGAAATAGGAAAAGGGCACTGAAGTGCGATGACTGATGATTTAAAAGGCTTACAAAACACTTATCTTTTATTATATCAGCAAAATACATTCATATATATTTAGGGGGGAGGGGTTAAGACCTTTTCAGTAAATGTGGTTTGGGCATTTTCAACAGGTTGTTAACTGTTTGGGAGAAAGTTTAAGATTGTTAGCCTGTTCAAGAATCCCCTCCTGTCTCCTCTTATACATAAATGTATATGCTGGTAATATGTTAGTAGTGTAACCATGTTACTTTTGAGATAGATCAAGAATTAAGTTCTGTTCCATTGTCAATTATTTTCCCATTTTTTTCAAGGTACATTAATTTCCAAGAGAAAACTGTAGGGTTGAACCACAAGGCAATCAGAGTATTTTTTATGCAGATGCCATTAATCAAATGATTATTAAACATTTTATATCATAATATGGAAAGTTTAAATTCAAAAGGTGTATCAAAAGGTAACTATGTTACTGTGTTGTTTTAATTCTAAATTAAAGTTGAGTTTATGCAGTATTTACTTCAAGTGCAAGTGGTAGTTACACAATATCAATCTGTATATGAATTTAATTGGCAAAGTTATTTTGAAATCACTGCAATTGATGAATTGAAATGTTATATCATAATATGAAGATAATACAATTTAGCTAATAAAAGGAAAAATGATTTGCAAATAATTAAGAATGATGTTTTTTATTGTTTGCTTTATGTTTAAAATTGATGCAGAATAATTTTTTACTATCAATCATTCTAATAAAAATAGAAGTATGGCTGTAAAAGGGGGACAAAATTGAAATATTTCAGATGAAAAATTAAAGGGAAATAACTCACAGCCACAACCACGTGTGGTATATAAAATAATATAAATTTAGAACAGGGTAAATCTTTTTGCATTGAGATGTTCTAAATCATTTAAGAATCGTAAATAAAACAAAAAGAATTTTATATGCAAAGTTTAACTCATTTACTGTTGTCTGCATGTGACAGAAAGAGTTACAGGTAAGCACAGGTAAATGGCCGACATGGTAAATTGCCGATAGGGTTAATTAACGGCTCAGACAATTCTTTAATTAACAGGAAAGGTGTAATAAGGTTATTATTTGGACAGTTACCATAAAATGACAGGTCAATCAGCTGTAACAACTATTTAAACACTAATTACTGAGGCCATAAATAGATAATTGATTTACAAATGTTTGCCGATTTGTAACATTCAAAATGACCACATACGATCTTAGAATATAGACTGAGGACAGGAAAGATGATGCAAAGGGCATGAAAGGTGCAAAAGGCATCAGGGGCGCTGAAAGGGCATCAGGGGCACTGCAAAGGGCACCAAGGGCGCGGCGCCCTTCTAAAATGGGCTAGTGGGAACACTGATTTACACATACAAAAAATAAAATAAAAATTGGGGGTCACCGGCCATATATCGTGAAGTCTGTCACATAAAATTCTGCCTTTTTGTTTGAAATGATAGAGAAAATTAGCGAATTTTAACAAAATATGAATTTATATTAGTTATATCAGATAGATTTTTATACGACCGCAAAAATTTTTACGGGCGTATATTGGTATGGTGCTGTCGTCGTCGTTGTCGTCGTCGTCTGTAGACACTTTAGTTTTTGGTCAATAACTTTAGTTCCAGTAGATCAATCCTTATGAAATTTTAACATATGTTCTTTGGTACAAAAGGAAGGCTTGGCTAAGTTTTGGTCATTGTGGCCCCAACCGTTTTTAAAAAAGGGGCCAAAAAGGGTTAAATTGGGTGTTTTCACATGTTGTCTGTAGAATCTTTATTATTAATCGGATTTTGATGGGGTTTCTTTCAGTGTGCTCCTTAGGAAATTTCCAATCTGGGTTATGCCAACTGATTCATGTAGCATGTACCGCTCACGAGATAAATGGGGCCCAACAGGGGCAAATCTCAAAAAAAAAAAAATTTATTTTAAGTCCAATTTTTATGCAGTTTTTTTAATGGATTCCTTGTGAAAAATTAATATGGTGATCAGCTATTAGATTTTTGATAACTTGTTTCCTTTCCCAGATATGATGGGACGAACGGGGCCAAAATTGCGAATTTGCAGATCATGTAGAATTTTTATTTTTCATTGGATTTCGATGGGATTGTTTTCTTTGGATTCCTCTTAAGCTTTCAGTATTATGCTAACGGATTTGGCGTAGTTCTTACCGTTTCCAAGCTACGAGGGGTCAAAGGGGCCAACATTGCAATTTTTCTAAATATGTCAAATCTTTATTTTTCATCAGATTTCGATGGGATTTTTTTTCTTTAGATTCCTCCTGATCTAAGCTTTCAGAAGTATGCAACTGATTTGGCTTGGCTCTTACCGTTTCTGAGCTACAAGGGGTCAAAGGGGCCAAAATTGCAATTTTTCTTAATATGTCATATCTTTATTTTTCATCAGATTTCGATGGAATTTTTTTTCTTTGAATGTCTATGGATGTAAAGTTTTAGTTGATAGTACATATTTTGCATAGCTCTTTTGTTTTTTTCATCAGTAATTATAAGTGATCAAAAGGGTTGAATTTTTCCCTATTTTGTTTCTAGCTAATAACTGTGTCAAGCTTCTTTTTGTGTCCATCTAATTATTGTGTCAAGCTCTTTACTGTGTCCACATTCACTTTAAACTACCGTACTTTTGTTGAAATTTCAGTGGTCGACATGCTACGGTCGTATCATGCTGCGCTCGGCATAACCCTTTATTTCAAATTTGGTGAATTATTAGCAGATATACTTGCCTCTAATTTGCATGAAAAAAATTTGGGGGTCACCGAACTTATTTTTGAGTAAATGGTGAAAAACTGTCTTTTGCCTATTATTTCTATGGTTCCCTAAAACCATGAAATTAAAGTTCCCAATGAAATGCATTTTTTCCCACAGTTTTAATGCATAGAATTCAAAACCATGAATTTAAGTTCCAACAAAATAGTGATATTTATGAAAACCATGAAAATTGATGTCCAAGAATGACAGAACATCCACAGTATATTATTTAACACATTTTCTTCAGACCTCTTCATACCTCTCTGCCAAATAATTTCTATTAAGGGAGTATGAGCATCTGATTTCAGAAGCATTCGATATCCTCGGGTTTTATCCATTCAAACAGTGTTAATTTTTTTTGCACATTGATCATATTTTCTCGGTCATCATGGTCATAGGTCACATTAAAATGCATAAAATAAACAGTGTTTAAAATTTTATCAACTTCCAATTATTTTTTCATATATTTAAAGACCTATAAACATCTTATGCAAATTGAAGGAAAACTCGAGAGATAACGGTTGCCCGCCAAAGTTTTGATGTATTATATCTAAAAAATTCCTACATGGATTTTCAAAAAATTTTTCTCAAGTTGTTCCATTAGCAGTGCTCTTCAAAACAAAAGGTCAGAATTTTAATTCTTATTACTCAATTTTGGAACTCGTACTCCTTTAAGGATAACTGCATAAATAATAGAAAATTTCTGTTGCAGAATCTATATGGTATGAATGAAGGAAAAAATAACTATAAGAAACAATATGAGAAAAATCTAGGTAAAGCAGTATACAGGGGTGATATTACAGTGGTTGAATATCATCAACAGGTAGCTAATATGAAAGGAAGAGATTTACATGGAGTGGATGACGGACATTCTTGTACTAAAGGTAAAGTTTGAAAATACTGAGTCCAACATTTCTTTACTTAAGGTAGATCGAGCATTATACAAATATCAGACAGAATTTTCTTAATTTAAGATATTTTATAGGCCATGGGCTAGAAAGCAGATCATGCAAAAAAACAAATTCTTGTTTGCTTTTATTGTACTGTCCTATAGGCCTTGGTTAGACACTGGTGTACTGAAGATATCTGAAATTCTAAATAACAACTGTATTTCTTTTTACCATTCCATCTAAATTTCTTTCAGTACAATGCAGTAATAATAGTTTTCAATAGTAGGACTGCAAAATTCGTTGATTTTAATTTTCTGAAACTCTCAGTTATTTTTTGGAATTCTTCCTAGCTACAAAATCTTTTCCAAAAGAATACTAAAAAGAAATTATTTTCAAAAGTAGAAATGTTTGATTGTTATGTTGGTAATTTTTAAAAACCTATAAAAATCTGGAATTCTACCTAACAACTAGGGATGAGTATCGTCAATAAAATATTGTATCATGATATATGGATACAGGGCAAGGGTATCGTGATACGTATTGTCTTCTGATTTCTCAGTTTGATTACATTTTTAAATCTTCTTCTTTTAACTATTTTCTTTGATAAAATAGTAAAATATTCCTTTTTGAGACAGGAGTGTTCATTTTCATGTTTTTGTTAAATACATTTGTTTGTCCTTTTTCTGACTTTTCTATAACAAAATCTGAAAATTTCAACAATTTAGGTGGTACAATGTACTGATTCTGAAATTTTAACTGAAATCAGAAAACGATATGTATCGATACGCTGGATTCCATATGGATGTACCTAGTTTGTTGAAAAATATCGCGATATATCGATATACCAGTGTATCGTTACACCCCTACTAACAACAAAACATATGTATCTTTTTCAGTGCCATACAGCAAAAATGATTATTCAAAATAGTACGACAAATTTGGTTTCAAAAACACATGTATTTTTTGCATGTGGTGTCCAAAAAAGGGGGAGCTGAGAGATTGTAATCATTTCATTAAATGTATTTTCTTTCAATTTCAGACATACTGGAGAGAATTCAGAAATATGAGGCTCAGCTGAGCAATGTGTCAAATTGTTGGTTGTGTACAGATATAATGCATTTTGCTGCATCATACGGAGATAAAGGATGGGGGTGTGGTTACAGAAACTTCCAAATGTTATTATCTTCTCTTGCGACCAATCCTACCTACTGTAAAATAGTGTTCAATGGTAAGTCGTGGTAAATGTTGAAATTTTCACTTGGGGTTATTGTCGTGATTTTGTTGGACAAAAATTTCACGAGGGGTAATATTCACTCTTAAAGTCATTTACATACATGTATTACACTTCAAAACCAAACTATTTAGGTGGGGAAAATTTTTTGCGAATTTTCTTGATTGTGAATATAGCAAAAATTACCCCAATGCAAATAATTCCATATTTAAAGTAAATTGTGAGAAAAAAATGCAGAATTTATTCCACTTATTCACTGGTATGATAAAGGAAATCCGGCCAGTGAGGATATTTTTTACTGAAAGGATCTGATGCAATAATAAGGAAAACTGGCCAGGTTTTTTTGTCATTTAGTATGAAGGTTCTTGAAACTTTGTTTTTCATTGATTTCTTGTTCCAAAAAATTGCAAAAGGGAATATAGTGTATTTATTGTCCTTCACTAACCTTTTTCCAGACGTTTCGGCCTTAGGCCTTCATCAGTAAAAATCTATTCCTTCACTCTACATGGTGTACCTTCTGTTGTTCTCTCTATAAAAATGTTGTGACTGTAGCTCTTGTTTACTATTGTTTACTATTGTTTACTATATTCATTGATTTGTTGAAAAACAGATCAAGAATATAAAGTAGATAAAAAAAGTTTTTTCAACGTGCATTTTTTGCATACCAACTACTTTATGAACCTTAAATTTTGGTGGCATATCTCTGTACCCCAAAACAACCAATGGGATTACCTTAGCAGACAAACATTAGATTATACATAATTAAGTATGACAATTCTAAACTTATGAGGCTTGTTTAGGGTATATTGGGATATGGGATATTTACGATTTTTAGCAATGGGATATGGGATATTTGAGACAAAAAGGACCGGGATATAGGATATGGGATATTTCAATGATTATTGGGATTTCTTCAATTTTCAAAGGGATATTTTAGTCCAGACTTTCTGGGATATTGGATATTGGGACCCCCTAAACAAGCCTCACTTATGAAATGTGACATTTACTTTTGATGCCCTTTCATAAGTTGCACATATCATTAATAAATATTTTACTCAAGAATTGATATTATTTTCAACAAAAAAAAATGCAGTAAATTCTTTATGTGGTGTTAATAAAAAAATGTTCTGCATCATCAATATTTTTGAGCTAAAATTAAAATTCTGTATTCTTTTAAATCTCTTTATACATGCCCCTTTCACTTGAGCACTTACACTTGATCTAGTTATAAATTTCCTTTTATTCCCTCATATTTCAAAGTTTGTATTCTTTTAAAGGTATGTTCTTCTGAAATTAATTACAGTCGAACTTTGATAGCTTGCACAACCGAGGGACTGACGTAAACAGTTTGAACTAGAGGGGTCTTGAGATATCGAGGTCAAACTCTGTTTAAACTTTAACAAAGGGACTACAAAAAGGTTTGAGACATCCATGGTGTTCATGCTATTGCATTTCAAACAATTGAAGTGTACCTGTACTAGTTGCATATGCTGTAAACCAACTTATTTTCGTGGCTACTTTATTTCGTGTTTTGTTCCTCCCGGTCAATATCGTGTCAATTATTTTTTTCTATTTTAGGTTTATGCTCATACATTTGTATTAGGGGAATAAATATTCACAGTGATTTATTTTCGCTATATTTTTTTGCTCGCGAAGATCGCAAAAATAAATCGCTCACGAAAAAAGGTTGGTTTACAGTGTTACTGAATGATGATACATTTCTGTAGGTAAACCACAGATTCCATCAATTCCTAAAATACAGAGACTGATTGAAGCTGCTTGGGAGAAAGGATTTGACAAACAAGGATGTGACCAGTTAGGGGGAAGAGTATTGGATTCCACAAAATGGATAGGTGCCACAGAAATAGCTGCCACATTGTTTTCTCTTAAAGTCAAGTAAGAGTAATGTATTTTTGTGTAATTTTTTTATACGACCGCAAAAATTTTTGCTGTCGTATAATGGTATGGTGCTGTCGTCGGCGTCGTCGTTGTCTGCAGACACTTTTGTTTTGGGTCAATTACAAAAGGAAGGCTTGGCTTGGCTTAGTTTTGGTCATTGTGGCTCCAACCGTTTTGAAAAAAGGGGCCAAAAAGGGTTAAATTTGATGTTTTAACATATTTGACTGTAGAATCTTTATTATTTATCAGATTTTGATGGGGTTTTTTTCAGTGTCTTCGTGAGGAAATTTCCAATCAGTATTGTGCAATGGATTTCATGTGGCATGTACTGTTCATGAGATAAATGGGGGCCAATTTCAAAAATTTTATGTTTTTATTTTTAGTCCGATTTTGATGCAGTTTTTGCAGTGGATTCCTTATGAAAAAATTAACATAGCGCTGCACCATTAGATTTTTGATAACTTGTTCCTTTTCAAAGCTATGAGGGCCCAACGGGGCAAATATTGAAAACATGCGGATTACCTAAAAATTTTATTTTTCATCCAATTTCAATTTCAATGGGATTTTTTTCTTTAGATTCCTCTCATTGTAGGCTTTAATAGTATGTCGACAGATTTGGCGTAGCTCTTACCGTTCAGTGACAGAACATTAATTAAGAAAAAGATTATTCTCTTTGCAAATAAGAACATGGTCAGACCTTATATTTGTCAATATTTTATACTGAGAGATAGCGAGGTATAAATAAGGACAAATAAAATGTATAAGGTCTTACACTTCTTATTCACATAGAGCCCAATTGCAATAATCTATTTCTATTCTAATATGATTTACAAATGTTTTGAGAATTCAAAGCGGTACTAGAAGGATGTTTTCAAATGCCATTTTGGTTTTAAAAACTAAATGAAAAAGATCACAAAAGA
Source organism: Modiolus philippinarum (assembly GCA_002080025.1). Classification (NCBI taxonomy): domain Eukaryota; kingdom Metazoa; phylum Mollusca; class Bivalvia; order Mytilida; family Modiolidae; genus Modiolus; species Modiolus philippinarum. The sequence continues at coordinate 66,765 of MJUU01018872.1, forward strand.
GCATTCCAAGCATATGAAAATTGTATAAAATGTATGTTTACCATTCATGTTTAAAGTTAATCCTCATTTAGGCATAGAATTAAGGAAAATGTGTTATTCCCATTGAAACTTTTTACGATTGAGTTATGACATCCCAGGATGCATATTATGATGTCACCGAGGGCTCTTTGCTTATTAGATCCCTATTGTGTTCTCAAAGCATTTGAAGGACGCCATATTAGAATAATTTAGCAACCTATGCTAGTTTTTGTTACCAAATCTTTATAAGGCCAAAAGAGTTAATAAATTGGTTCTCAGGCCATTTTTCTTTGAAAAGGTGGATTTTTTTAATCTTTTTATTTGTCAAAAAAAAATAGATGAGGCAGCTTTTTAGCTCACTTGGCCAAAGGCCATGTGAGCTTTTGCCATCACTCGGCGTCCGTCTTCCGTCCGTTGACTTTTATTCAAAGATCTTCTCCTCTGAAACTGATGGGCCAATACTAACCAAACTTGGCCTGAATCATCACCAGGGTATGCTCTTTCAAGTTTGTGATTTTTATGTCCATAGACCAAACAACATGGCCGCTGTTACTAAAAATAGAACATACGGGTAAATTGCCGTTTTTTGCAAATTAATCAAAAACCGTTACAGATATAAAAAATCTGACGAGATAAAAATGATCAGTATGATGAGATCTACCAGCCCTGCAATTTTGAAGAATATCCGATAACCCATCTTGGAGTTATTGCCCCTTTTCCATAAAATTTTCGTTTTTTTTTTTGGTTACTTTTTGTCTTATACATTGTATATTGAAAATGGTAGAAGATAGAAGTGAAGTTTAAATTACAAAAATGGTCAGCATAGTAAGATCCACATTTCC
>MJUU01018872.1:85305-102669 GCA_002080025.1 Modiolus philippinarum
CAACAAAGGTCAAGGTCACAACTTCTAAAAATGTAACAAAAATTAAACATTTCAATAAAGCCTAAAATCACATGTTCAGTATTACATGATAACGAAAATAGCTAAAAAAAATTTATTGTTCATACAAAAAGAGTTTTTATATTGCTAGAACATGTAAATTCATTTTATAGTTCTAATTATGTTCACCAACACACTTTTTTTTGGGTGTCAACAACTTAAAAATTAGATAGAATGAAAAGTCAGAATTAAAAAAAGGGAGGTAATAAAACTAAGGGAGGTAATTAATATTTTTTGTTAATATGAAGAAGTGTTCAATATTACTAAAAGTATAGGGGGAATTTTTNGAATGGTGGTCTGAAATGGGTTGTAATGGATAGTGGAGCTTTCAGTTGCAATGGAAACCAAACCAGAACACTGAATCTTTGAATAAAAAGTGTTCTGCTACATATTTTCCGTCACAATATAAATTAGATTATAAGGGGAACCCCTGCCAATTTTTTTTATGAAAGGGGGACTCAGAATGTTTTGATTTCAGCAATACATATTACCTGGATTATAACTGGAATCCCTGCACAAATTTTTTTAGAGGTGGTCTGGAATAAGTTGCAACGGATAGTGGAGATTTTGGTTGCTATGTATACCAAACTAGAAAACTGAAATTATTAGAAAAAAGGTATTCTGCTACACGCTTTCAATTTCAGCAATAATAAAATAAAAAACTAGATTTAAAATAAAAAACTAGATTTTAAGGGAGAACCCCTGCCCAAAGTTTTTTTTGGAAAGGAACTTGGATTGTTTTGAATTTTAGTCAAGTTAGGACAAAGTCAAACTTCCTCAAAAGTTCCATTATAAATTTCTGATTGAAATAAAAGAATGTATATGCTGATATGCAACTGTTTGCCTATCCGATGATGTTATCATGAAAATAACAAATGTTCGCAACTCAGCTTTCGCACCTTTGGTGCGTTTTCTGATTTTTTCTAGTTAGTTTACTTTATCTATAGGAGTCAAGGATGATGTTTATTTCGCTGAACTTGATTACTCTTTATTCAGGGGCCAACTCCGACCTACTGTTGGGTGTGGGGTTTTCTCACCGTTCATTGAAGATCTTATGGTGGCTTTGAGTTGTTATTACTCCCCTTTGGGTTGTTGTCTCTTTGACACATTCCCTGTTTCCCTTCTTTTTTCTATTCTTCAATTGTAATAGTACAAACTTGAGCTAAATAAAATCTATTTCTACCCCAAAATTTGTAGAAAACTAGGACTCGGTCACTCACTCATATTAATTATGAAATGGCGTAAAACCTTCACAGAAACATTATTTATTACTGTTGGTTTAAAAAGCTGAGTATGCACTTGAACTCTTTGAGAGAATTGGAAATAAGTTTTCCGCCATAACTGGCCATTTATATTCATCACAGTATAACTAACATTCTATTTCAGCATATTAACCCTTTCTTTCCTGAATACGACTCCAGTCGTAGTTTGAATAAAACCTGCATTAATGTCCAGTTTGGCCCACCATAGATCTGAATTCAAATTCTTTTGTTATAATTCTTCAGCTGACAAGCCTCTTTCAAAAGTTTTCATAGAAAGAGGTTGTAATTACCTGTTTCCTAGAAATTACAGCCACTAAACTGACGTGTGGCTCATACAGACTTGAAATTCTCAGAAATTTAAGAGGGGTGGGTAACAGAAAACGAGATTTCAGACACGAGAGGAACCTAAAACTTAGAAATTTTAGCTGTATATTACACCTACATAAATAAAAGATGCAGAAAAAGTACACACGAATAAAACAGATACAAGCTAGGAGTAACAGGGGCCCTTCCAAGGTGAAAAATCGCAAATTTAGCATTTTTGACCGTACCGGCTTTCCATAAACATCTCTAGCCAACGTTATCTTCGAACAACCTGAGTCACAATTCTAACACAAGTCACGTGATAAGAGTACTAACTACTGATAAGAAATTTAGAGTACCTGACCTTACTTCAGGACTTCCAGGTTGACTGTTAGAGGTAAAAATCGTCAAAAAATGCCTTTTTCTGCAGGGCGTCGGTGTTTTCCCACCACCCGCCCCCTCCACCCCACCCCATTTTTCCTCCCATGCCGTCCTCCCCCAGCTCGTCATACTTAACTTTATCTTATGGCAGCATCAGCTTCATCAAGCATCAACTCATTTGCATCTAATTTGCATAAATTTGCAAAGAAATGAAAATGCATGATTGTTGAAATTAGCCGCCGGATGAAATGGGTTAATTACCGCCATCAAAAGTTGCAATAATGTTAACCTATAATCATAAGTTGCTCGACTTACCGTGATAGATTCTCTTTTGTTTGAAATATAATTCCAGTTTGAAAATTTTTTATTTACACCTTGGTCATTGTTTGATACCTATTCTTCAATCGGTTTTAAAAATTGCTTCTACCTATTTCAAAAACAGATTCATCATTTTTTTTCTGGACATTAAAATCTACAGTTGCTCAGGTGTGACCTTACAGTTGCTTGAGATTTGTCCATTAGTTAAAGGAAAAAATTATCTCTAATTTCTGTCCTGTTTTCACGTTTCCTGAACAGTTGGAGAAATACGTTTCTCCTCTCTAGAGAGAATGTTGTTCTCGGCAAGTGATTGGTTGAAATTCAATTATGACGTCAAATATGTTTGCCGTTTTCGGACTTGACCATTGTGACGTCATGAAAATAGGCGACCATGCCTGATGACGTCACGCTTAAGGAACACATTTATTTCGGATAATCAGAAAAGGGGGGGTCATATTTTTGTCCAAAATCTCCTTGAAATCATTAGAGAAATAAAATCCACAATTGTATCTCGTGAGAAACGACATTTCTACACTCTCGATAGTTAAATTTTCGAATATTTTAAACGCTCGGCAAGCCTCGCGTCAAAAATATTTGAAAATTTAACTATCTCTAGTGTAGAAATGTCGTTTCTCACTCGATGCAATTGTGGATTCTATATATCACACATGGGCAGCTGTAGATCTTTAATAATGACCAGAAAAAAAGAACTAATGAAGCTCATTTTGAAATAGGTACAGCCATTTTTGAACAATGATCAAGATTATAGTAGATTGACTATAAGATCAGTATAATAATTGTACACACGAATTTCTGAATTTACAGCAGGAAATAACATTATTTAATATTAACATGTTGTATCACACATTGCTTGCTTTTCACCAAATTTCAATAAAGTTTTATGTATGAAATTTGTATTTTTAGTTTTCCTAAATGAATTAAAAGTACCTCAAGAATCCCTGTCTATATTGACATCTGCATTTAGGCGCATATGTCACTTTAATTAGTGTTCAGTGTGAAAACTGTCTGGCCTTACAACTTTTTGTTTTACCTATGATAAAGTCTGAGGGTTAAATAAAAACCTTGAGTGATGTGTTTTGGTTTCTTTGGAAGTTTTAAGCTGAGTTTCGATGAAGTCAAACTTGGCAAATAATTTGATGAATGGTGTCTGGGCGTCAACTTCTGGTTTCCGTGCGATATCTTAAGAGCCACATGTCATGTTTAAATGAAACTTTGCACAGACATGACTAATGATTAGAGGAGGAACCCTACTGATTTTGATGTTAATGGGACAATTGTCAAGGTATAGAAAAAAAAAATCCACATTTTATTTGTTTCTGTACAATCTCTCCAGAAGCACTAAATGAAACTTGCATAGATATGACTAATTATGAGAGGAGGAACACTATTGATTTCAGGTTTATGTGACAAAGATCAAGGTCAAATTGCTAAAAATAAAACAAAAATTTGACATTTTTTTTTCTTTTTTCAAACAATACAAACAAAATGTATCTCAACAACACATGTCATTCTAAATGAAACTTGGTACAGCTTATTACTGAAGGCATTTCTCATCCTCCTTTTTAAGGAAATGTTGTTAAAAAATGTCAAAAAATGATAAAAAAAGTCCAGAAAAACTGGCATGTAACTTACATTCTTTATGTAATAAAGGATATTGACCGGATATTCTTCATGATTCCGTTAAATTGGCTTTGGGATCCAATGACCAGAAGATTTTACAATTATACTGGCCTCTCACTTATACTGCCGATGTCTACTGAAATCCATGATGATTCTTTACCAAACCCTTCGGGAAGTTTTGAATTTGATTATTATTCCGTAGAGCAACAGTGTTTTACCAGCAGACTAGGCTCCTTGAGCTAGCTGGCAGTTTTGAGGGAAGCACTCCTCTACCCATCTTTCTAAATTATGTTTTGTCTATTCTTTCCTTTTCAAGATTGTGGTCTTAGAGTTAGCGATCTACCTGTATTGGGTTTTATTTGTATATTTATTATACTATAGGGAAACGGGATAGAGAAAGGGGAGGTTTGGGTACCCATAAACCGGTTTAACCCTACCGCTGGCTGTTGCCAGTGCCGGTATCAAGTCCGGTTATCCTGAGTTCCTATTGTTATCTGTTTGTCTTTTGTCATTTTATTGTTTTTCTTGTGCAGTTCCCTGGTTGAATGTGACATGTGATTGTAATGTTTGGCCATTGTAAGTATTTCCTGTTATCTTCCTTTCATTAATTGGTACAGACATGACTACTGATCAGGGAAGGAATGCTATTAATGTTTTGAATTTTGTGACACATGTCAAAGGTAAAAAATTCTTAAATCTAGAAGCTCAGAGACTGAGCCTGTATTGCTCACCTGAAAAAATGCTTCTATGCCACGCATGACCAGAAATGATGTTTTCATAACACAAAAATTTTACAGTCGTATAATGGTACGGCGTCGTCGTGGTTGGCGTCTGTGGACAGCATAACTTTAGTTGTGGTGGACGGATCATTATCAAATTTTAGTATGATGTTTCTTGGCACACACATAAACTGAGGCAGGTTTTGGCCCATCCTTTTCAGAAAAAGGGGCCAAAAAGGGGTGAAATTGGGTGTTTTCACATATTTGTCTGAAGAATCTTCATTATTAATCAGATTTTGATGGTGTTTCTTTCAGTGTGCTCCTTACTCAATGAAGAGACTGATGTCAACAGATTTCATGTAGCATGTACTGTTCCCGAGATAAATTGGGCCAAATAGGGTAACTCCAAAAAAAAATTATTCTTTGTCCGATTTGGATGTAGTTTTTATACAAAAGAAAAAAACTTTGAGGTCGTATAATGGTATGGCGCAGTCATCGTTGTTGTCATTGTCGTTGTCTGTAGACACTTCATTTTTGGTGAATAACTTTAAAGTTTCAGTTGAGCAATCCTTATGAAATTTTAACACAATGTTCCTACGCACAAAAGGAAGGCTGGTGTCGGTTGTGGGTTTTGTTACCCTGCCTGTACCCCAAAAAAGGGCCAAAAAGGGCCAATTTGGGTGTTTTCTTATATTTGGCTGTAGAATATTTATTATTTATTGGATTTTTATTGTGTTTCTTTCATTGTGCTCCTGAGGAAATTTCCAATCTGCAGTATGTTAACAGATTTTACGTAGCATGTACCATTCCTGAGATAAAAGGGGGAATCTAACAAATTTTTTTTGGTCCGATTTCGATGCAGTTTTTCCTTCATCTCAACGAAGTTGAGGGGGACTACTGGAGTACCCCTGGCGTCTACGTCTACGTCCTCATTTGGGTATATATCTTGGTAACTATGAAGGGTAGGATCATCAAACTTTGCATACAGATGCATATTGGGCTATCTCACAGCCTCCAAGAAAATTAGGTCTCTTTGACCTATATTTTCTGCTTGAACGAACTTACATTCAAGTTTACTTCCAAGTTCAGATCTCAGTCACTATACATGGTAAGATCATGTAACCTTGCATGTGCATGCATCTATGATGGTAGGTCAGCATCCAGGCAAAATTAGGTCACTGACCTATATTTTCCACTTGAACGACTTACATTCAAGTTTACGTCCGAGTTCAGATCTCAGTCACTACACATGGTAGGATCATGTAACCTTACATATGCATGCATCTCTGATGGTAGGTCAGTATCCAGACAAAATTAGGTCATTTTTACCTTTGGTTTCTGCTTGAATGACTAACATTTAAGTTTTTTGTCCGAGTTCAGATCTCGGTCACTATACATGTTAGGATCATGTTCCCTTGCATATGCATGCATCTCTGATGGTAGGTCAGCATCCTGGCAAAATAAGGTCAGTTTGACCTATATTTTTCACTTGAATGACTAACATTTAAGTTAAGGTCCTGGTTCAGATCTCAGTGGCTATGCATTGTAGAATCATGTGACCCTGCATATGCATGCATCTCTGACAGAAGGTCAGCTTCCAGGCAAAATTAGGTCACTTTGACCTATATTTTCTGCTTGATTGACTTACATCCAAATTTACTGAAGCATTCAGATCTCAGTCACTGTACATGTTAGGATCATGTAACCTTGCATGTGTATGCATCTGACAATGTGCCAAAAATCGGTGAACTTTGTAATCATTGATTACCTATGTTTTTCAATGGATTCCTTATGAAAAATTAATATAGCGTTCAACTACAATGTATTAGATTTTTGGTAACTTGTTTCCTTTCCCAGCTTTGAGGGGCCAAAGGGGCCAAAATTGCAGATGACCTAAAATTTTTATTTTTCACCGAATTTCGATGGTATTTTTTACTTTTGATTCCTCTTGATATAAGCTCTCATTAGTATCCAAGCAGATTTGGCATAGCTCTTACTGTTTCCGAGCTACAAGGGTTCAAAGGGGCCAAAATTGCAATTTTTCTAAATATATGAAATTTCTATTTTTTCATTAGATTTCGATGCAATTTTTTTCTTTGGATTCCTCTTGATATAAGCTTTCAGTAGTATGCCAAAAGATTTGGTGTAGCTCTTACTGTTTCCCAGCAATAGGGGGTCAAAGGGGCCAAAATTGCAATTTTCAAAATATGCAAAATCTTTTTTTTCTGAATCCGATTTTAATAGGGTTTGTTTCTTTGGATTACTCTTATAGTAAGGTTTAAGTAGTATGTTGACCAATTAGACATACATCTTATCTTTTGTGATCTATATAAGGAATCGTATTAAAGGGCTAAGTTTTATTTTCCCTAGTTTGTTTCCAGCTATACTAGGTCAAGTTCCTTATTGTGTCCATCTAATTATTGTGTCAAGCTCTTTACTAGGTCAAGTTCCTTATTGTGTCCATCTAATTATTGTGTCAAGCTCATTACTATGTCCACACTCACTTCAAATTACACTTGTTGAAATTTCAGTGGTCGACATGCTGCGGTCCTATCATGCTGGGCTCGGCATAGCCCTTTATTTTCAATGGATTCCTTATAAAAAATTAACAAAGAGCTCTACTTTTAGATTTTTGGCAATTTGTTTCCTTACTTAGCTAAAAGGGGCCAAAATCGCAAATCTGCAGATTACCTAAAATTTTAATTTTTCATCATATTTCGATTGGATTTTTTTTCTTTGGATTCCTCTTGATATAAGCTTTCAGCAGTATGCCAATGGATTTGGCATAGCTCTTACCGTTTCCTAGCTATAACCGGTCAAAGGGGCCAAAATTACAATTTTTTTCTAAGTAATGTGATACTAGTATCTTATTTTTGATCAGATTTTTTTTGGTTTGGATAGCTTTCAGTAGTATGTCAATGGATTTGGCGTAGCTATTACTGTTTCCAAGCTATAACTGGTCAAAGAGTACCGGTAACCAAAAGTAGTCATGAGGGCTAATTTTTATCTTCCCTAGTTTGTGACCAGCTGATTACTGTGATCATGTAAGTATTGTGTCAAGCTCTTTAGTATGTCCATACTCACTTTAAATTACACTTGTTCAAATTTCGGTGGTCGACATCCTGCGGTTGTGTCATGCTGTGCTTGGCATAGCCCTTTATTTACCAATGGGGTCTAATGTTTAGCTATGTTCTCCATTAGCACTCTTGTGTTTTGACTGATCCTATTGAAATGAGTAATTTTTGCAAAGGACCTTCTATACATTTAGTCAAATTTGCTTGAATAATTACAGAAAAGATGATGAAAAGGATGGTGCTCCAATGTTAAACTGTGTTCTGCACTGGTAGCCATGTTTTTTGTTAGATCGAAATGAAATGAGCAATTATTGTAAAGTACATCATTCCTGTAAAATTTGGTTGACTTTGCTTCAGTGGTTTCAGAGGAGAAGATGAAAATGTGATTTTCCCATGGGGTCCAATATGTTAAACTCTGTTCTGTGCTGGTGGCCATGTTTTCTATCGGATTGCAACAAAATGTTAAAGACCTTCCATATGTCCTTCCTGTTGGATTTGCTTAAGTGGTTTCACAGGAGATGATGAAATTGTAAGTAAGGTCCCATATGTTAAACCCAAGTTCTGCGAGGCATTGTTGTTTTTCCGATCAGAACAATTAGCAATCTTTGTACTGGAACTTTAGTACATCATTCCTGTAAAGTTTGAGTGAAATTGTTTCAGTGGTTTCAGAGGAGAAGATGAAAATGTTATTTTCCCATTAGGTCCAATATTTGACTATGGTCCTTGCTGGGGACCATGTTTTTTTATTGGATCAGAGCAAAATGAGAAATCTTTGTTAGGAACCTTTAATATATCATTCCTGTAAAGTTTGGTTGAATTTGCTTCAGTGGTTTCAGGGGAGAAAATATGATTTTTTCCCACAGGGTCAAAAATTAAACTAGGTCCTGTGCTGGCGGCCATATTTTTCATTGGATCTGAAATAAATGAGCAATCTTTGTCAAGGACCTTAAGAACATCTTTCCTGTAAAGTTTGGTTGAATTTGCTTCAGCTGTTTCAGAGGAGAAGATGAAAATTTTATTTTTCCCATAAGGTCCAATGTTAAACCTAAGTTCCACGCTGGCAGCCATGTTTTTATCAGATCGAAATGAAACGAGCAATATTTGTAAAGGACCTTCCATACATCATTCCTGAAAAGTTTGGTTCAATTTGCTTCAGTGGTTTCAGAGGAGATGAAAATTTGATTAGACAATGATGACAGACTAACTAGGGATGCCAAGTGATGGCAATATGTCATATTGACCCTTTGGGTCAGGTGAGTTAATAAAATAGAACAAAAATTTGACATTTTTTCAGTTTCCCCACAACATCTCCAAAACCACCTGTCAGATCTAAATGAAACATGACTAATAATAAGAGGAGGAACCATACTGATTTTCAGGTGTATGCGACGAAGGTCAAGGTCACAAATTCTAAACATAGAAAGCAGACACAGCCTGCTAAGCTCACCTCGTCGGCAGCATTGTCACATTTAAACACGTCAGTAAACAGGAGTGGACTATAATCATTCTATTTAACAGATTCATTCATGCATAAAATGTAGGTCACAGTCAGCATCTGAAGGATTCATTGTTGTTGTCATCCAAAAATGAATCACATATACCAACATAGTTGATGTGGGACATGTCAATAAGTGGGAATAGACTTTGAATACCTAAAAAGTATAGGTTACAGGCAGCATCCGAAGCATGCATTGTTGTTGTCTTCTCAAAATGCATCATACATACCAATATAGTTGATGGTGGACATGTCAGTAAGCAGGAATAGACTTTAACCATTCTATCTAACCAAGTCGCTCATGCGTAAAAAATAGGTCACAGTTAGCATCTGAAGCATGCAATGTTAACGTCATCCCAGAAAACATCATACATACACAACATGTACCAATATGGTTGATGAGGAACATGTCAGTAAGCAGGAATGCACTTTAACCATTCTACATAACCAAGTCACTCATGCGTAAAATATAGGTCACAGTCAACATCCCAAACATGCATTCTTGTTGTCACTCCAAAATGCATCATACATACCAATATAGTTGATATGCGACTTGTCAGTAAGCGGGAGTGGACTTCAACCATTCTACCTAACAAAGTCACTCATGCGTAAAATATATGTCAAAGTCAGCATCCTATGCATGCATTGTTGTTGTCTTTCCAAAATGTAGCATACATACCAATATGGTTGATGTGGAACTTGTCAGTAAGCGGGAATGGACTTTAACCATCTAACCTAACCAAGTAAAATATTGGTCACAATCAGCATCTGAAACATGCATTGTTTTTGTCATCCCAAGATGCATCATGTATACCAATATGGTTGATGTAGGACATGTCAGTAAGCAGGAATGGACATTAACCATTCTTCCTAAATGGACGAGGACACTGATGCAGACGCCTACGCTAGGGGTGAGGTGAGCTAAAAATAGAACAAAATATGATATTATTTATAGTTTCCACATGATATCTCCAGAACCAAATGTCAAAACCAAATGATACTTGGCACAATCATGACTCATGATGACAGGAGGAACCCTATTGATTTTGAGGTTTATGCAACAAAGGTCAAGGTCACAACTTCTTAAAATAGAACAAAATTCAATATTATGTTTGTTTCCGCACAATATTTTTAGAACTTCATGTCACTTTCAAATGAAACTCATTACATACATGAGTAATGATGAGAAGATGAACCCTGTTGATTTTGAGTTTTATGCTACAAAGGTCAAGGTCAAAACTTCTAAACATAGGTAACCGTTATGGCACATGGACACAGAAACCAAATTTGGCCAGGGTGCTCATTTACCATCCCTTATGCATGTATACAAAGGCTAGATGATCTTATATTTACCATGTAGAGTAACCAAGACCTGAATTTGGACATAAACGGAAAAGTGACCTAATTTTGCCTGGATGCTGACCTACTCCCAATGATGCATGCACATGTAAGGTAAGATAATCCTACCATGTACAGCTACTTAGATCTAAACTCAGACATAAACTTGAATGTAAGTCAATCATGCAGAAAATATAGGTCAAAGAGACCTAATATTGCCTTGATACTGACCTACCCCAAAGATGCATGCACATGCAAGGTTAGATAATCCTACCTGTACAGTTACTTAGATATGAACTCAGACGTAAACTTGAATGTAAGTCAATCATGCCAAAAATATTGGTCAAAGTGACCTAATTTTGCCTGGATGCTGACCTACCACCAAAGATGCATGCACATGCAAAGTTAGATTATTACTATGTATAGTTACTTAGATCTGAACTCGGACGTAAACTTGAATGTAAGTCACTCACACGGAAAATATAGGTCAAAGTGACCTAATTTTGTCTGGATGCTGACCTAACCCCAAAGTTGCATGCAAGGTTAGATGATCCTACTATGCACAGTTACTTAGATCTGAACTCGGACGTAAACTTGAATGTAAGTCACTAATGTGGAAAATATAGGTCAAAGTGACCTAACTTTGCCTGAATGCTGACCTACTGCTAAAGATGCATGCACATGCAAGGTTAGATAATCCTACCATGTACAGTTACTTAGATCCGAGCTCAGACATAAACTTGAATGTAAGTCAATCATGCGGAAAATATAGGTCTAAGTGACCTTATATTGCCTTGATGCTGACCTACCCCCAAAGATGCATGCACATGCAAGGTTAGATGATTGTACCATATACAGTTACTTAGATCTGAACTCGGACGTAAACTTGAATGTAAGTCAATCATGCAGAAAATAAGTCAAGGTGACCTAATTTTGCCTGAATGCTGACCTACTCCCAAAGATGCATGCACTGCACATGCAAGGTTAGATGATTGTACCATGTACAGTTACTTAGATCTAAACTCGGACATAAACTTGAATGTAAGTCAATCATGCAGAAAATATAGGTCAAGGTGACCTAATTTTGCTTGAATGCTGACCTACTCCCAATGATGCATGCACATGCAAGGTTAGATAATCCTACCATGTACATTTACTTAGATCTAAACTCAGACATAAACTTGAATGTAAGTCAATCATGCAGAAAATATAGGTCAAAGAGACCTAATATTGCCTTGATACTGACCTACCCCAAAGATGCATGCACATGCAAGGTTAGATAATCCTACCATGTACAGTTACTTAGATCTAAACTCAGACATAAACTTGAATGTAAGTCAATCATGCAGAAAATATAGGTCAAGGTAACCTAATTTTGTCTGAATGCTGACCTACTCCCAAAGATGCATGCACATGCAAGGTAAGATAATCCTACCATGTACAGTTACTTAGATTTGAGCTCAGACGTAAACTTGAATGGAGTCAATCATGCGGAAAATATAGGTCAAAGTGACCTAATATTGCCTTGATGCTGACCTACCCCCAAAGATGCATGCACATGCAAGGTTAGATGATTGTACCATGTACAGTTACTTAGAGAACTCGGATGTAAACTTGAATGTAAGTCAATCATGCAGAAAATAAGTTAAGGTGACCTAATTTTGCCTGAATGCTGACCTACTCCCAAAGATGCATGCACATGCAAGGTTAGATAATCCTACCATGTACAGTTACTTAGATCTGAACTCGGACATAAACTTGAATGTAAGTCAATCATGCAGAAAATAGGTCAAGGTGACCTAATTTTGCCTGAATGCTGACCTACTCCCAAAGAAGCATGCACATGCAAGGTTAGATAATCCTACCATGTACAGTTACTTAGATCTGAGCTCAGACATAAACTTGAAAGTAAGTCAATCATGCCGAAAATATTGGTCAAAGTGACCTAATTTTGCCTGGATGCTGACCTACCTCCAAAGATGCATGCACATGCAAGGTTAGATGATCCTACCATGTACATTTACTTAGATCTGGACTCGGATGTAAACTTGAATGTAAGTCAATCATGCGAAAAATATAGGTCAAATTGACCTAATTTTGCCTGGATGCTGATCACCCCCAAAGTTACATGAACATGCAAGGTTAGATGATCATACCATGTACAGTTACTGAGATATCAACTTGGATCTAAAATTAAATGAAAGCCAGTCAAGCGGAAAATATAGGTCAAAGAGACCTAATTTTCTTGGAGGCTGTGAGATAGCCCAAGATGCATCTGTACACAAAGTTTGATGACCCTACCCTTCATAGTTACTAAGATATATACCTAAATGTGGCAGGGGCGAAGATGCGGACTCGGACGCAGACGCTGGGGGTACTCCAATAGTCCTTAAAAATAGAACAAGAATAAAATTTTGTTCCCGTTTCGGCACAGTATCTCTAGAACCATATGTCACTACTAAATGAAACTCAGTATAGACATGATTTATGATCAGAAGAGGAACCCTATTGATTTTTAGGTTTGTGCAATAAAAGTCAAGGTTTTTCTGAGCCAGTACTTGAGTATTGAATCTTGTTTGAGTTGACATTCCTAATTATATGACTGAACACTGAGGTTCAACAAAAAAATGGAAGAAGAATACCTAAAGAACAAAAATATGGAAAAGAAAATTGACAAAAACAGGAGACACTAGAATCAACAAATGAGGCTCTCAAGACCTGAGACCCTCATTTCGGGCATGACTCCAATTGACACGTATGAACTTGCAATCAAGGAATCATTATTACCAAGTTTGGTCTTCTAATCTCCTAGCTAAAACATGCCAATTTAAAGAGAATTATTTTTGAAAGGGTTGTTGTGACAAGTTTGGTTCCAATTAGCCAGGTGGATTAAGAGGAAATCTTGGAATAAGTAATATACTTGCCAACATATTTTCGGTAGAATTCCTGACATTACAGCAAAGGGTCTGGGGACCGCTTAAGGTCCCCAGTGGGTCCAGGGCAAAGCCATGGTAGGGGTCCTTGGGGGGGGGGAGAACCTTTAGCTGAAAACAATTTTAGAGGAATTTGAGGGAGGTTCCAGAGAGCAAAAAATGCTACTTCAACGATGTTGATAACATTAGAATGATTTTGATCGACAGAAAACTACTTCCGAATAAAGCAGGTAAAGAAACGATTTATTTATGGGATAAATTTTACGTTGTACACACATTTTTATAAATTCAACACTTCAAAAATTGGTTTCCATGTAGTTTTTATTTTTTTCCCAGAAAAAAAAAGAAATCCTGGAAAATTCCTGAGGTTGGCATAAATCCTGGATGTTTCAATGACATTCCCGAATCCCGGAAATGGCACAAAAATTCTGGACCATCTGGGAGAATTCCGAGGTGTTGGCAGGTATGGAATAAGTTAACATGGACACCAGACGAATGAAGAAAAGTGGTGGCAAAAAGTTTGGTGGTTATTCTAAAGCTTCAGTGTCACATTTTGGCAAAGATATCCAAGGAATATTTGTCAAATTTGTAATATGCCTGTAACAGCAAACCTTTATAGTTTTAAGTACGCATGAATCATACATTTTATTCTATTTGTCAGAACAAATCAGAGATAAATGTTTTATTTATTTAACAAATTTATTTTATACAAAATATGACATTTCCTGACGATTTTAATTATCTGATTAACAACAAAATATTTTGAAATCTCTTTACAAATACATATCAAGAAAAAAATTCACAAACTAAAAATTAAATGAACATAATTTTCATAATCACGTACAAATACACTATTTTTCATCACATAAACTAACATTACACAACAAACACTCAAGATTTTATCTGATCTTTGGAGTTCAGTAAAATCTTGCTATACAGCAAACAAGTTGTCCAGCCAAAATTTGTTTGAATGACTAATTACCGAAGTTATTGTAAATTTACTTTATACAGGCAGCTTTTATCTTCAGTGAAGATCAAATAAACATATGGAAGACCAAAACCAAAAGATGTCAAAATGTTTCAAATAATTTTTTTTTGGCTGGCACTGAGGTAATATGCTGCTGTTGCATAACATTAGGGTGTGAATTATGAACTGGTCTTAGGATAAGTCAAAAACTTCTTGTGATGAAGCCATTCAATGACATTTCAGATATTAAATCAGTTAAAATGCGTTCTCCATCCTGGAATACATTAAGAAAGAAGTCATTCTGTAGTGGTCACATTCAAAATATTGCTTTACATCAACTTTTATAAGATATGAATCTTCATTCTTGAATTTTAAGAAATAAATTTTAACAATTTATCTCCCTTCCCTTTATACTTCCTATAATAAATGATATAGAGAACAATTTTTTTAACATCATCTCTCCCTTTCTATACTTTGTTATGAATAAAATTCAGAATAGTTTTAAACAACTTTTTAATTATCTCCCTTTCATAACTTCCTGTGACAATGAAAGAAAATACTGACTCCTTTTGCCAAAAAAAGAAATACAACCAATAAAATGACATCATTGCTTATTTTATACTCTAACAATGTCTTAACAGTTTTCATATTAAAACTGAGTTTGTAACTTCCTCACACACACAATTTGTATACATGTCTATGTAAAGCTTTCGTCATACAAGTGGTCTCTCTATAGGTGGTTTGTATGCATTCCGACATCTTTCATAATAAGCCTGAAAAAGTCACATGCAGAAATATGTCAATAATATTCTAAATATTTTGTCTTGGCATTTCAAAGGCCAATTTATTCAATGCAAAATCTTAATTCTATATGCCTCAACTACAATGTATAATATACATGTAATAAACTGATTTCACAAACAGTGTCATTCTTGATCCAGTAAATTATGTAACAATGGAAGACTGCACATATGAACTTGTAACATGCATTTGTAAAGACTGGTCTTTTGTGCATTCACTCCATATCCTTTCATTTAGTAGTTCCTATTTTCAGCGGTGTGAGATTTCCTTGTCTTACACTAGTGTAAAGACAAAGTCACATGCAGTTTACCAGCAAAATTCAGGTTTGCATATTAGGGCCTGTAGTCTACATTTGTCCTCATTAGTGATCATAAGTGTATCAAATCCACATATTATAATATTGTAATATCATTTGAAGTAAAATTTCATAGGAAAATACGTGAAAAATAGTCATTTAAAATATGGTGCGCTCGGGTATACATTCCTGATTTTATGACGTTACAAAAAGGGACATAACAGACGGAAAGGGAAAGATATTTTTGTGTGGATTTTAGCATATTTTAGGGTGAATACAGAACAAGACCAATTACATGTCTGGACCTGCGTCACCGTCACTCATGTTCAACTGAGAATTTATTTTTTTACCCAACCTGACAGAATGTCACTTATGGGTTTACCAATTCAAACAAGTATTCATTTACCTTATTACCAAAA
Source organism: Modiolus philippinarum (assembly GCA_002080025.1). Lineage (NCBI taxonomy): Eukaryota > Metazoa > Mollusca > Bivalvia > Mytilida > Modiolidae > Modiolus > Modiolus philippinarum. Next base: position 101,309 of record MJUU01018872.1, read on the forward strand.
CATTCTTCAAATGCAAGTTATAATTGAGATTATATTAAGTTCAACCCTATTACTGTTATAGACAAAAAAAGAAGAAAACACAAAACTAAATGTACAAAGTTGACCAAAGCATAAAATGAAAATAGTCCATATTACTTCAGCAAAGGTGAAAACCAAACCTGAGTTTCAAATAAACACATACTTTGAATCTTTATGAGAAAATATGTGAAAGCAATGCAAAAATTCAAGAATAGCTGCCCATGATCAGTGCTTTCAAAAAAAATGCAATGTCTCTGGACAAAAATTGAGTACCATGATGATAAAATATGATACAATACAATACAAAGTAGATAAATTTGACATTTTAAAATCAAAACTGGCCTAAAGGGGAGGTTCACATCATCAATGTGTTCAAACAACAGCGCAAACTCAGAATTTTTTTGACAGAGATGTGAATGTTTCAAATTACATAAACCAGGCATTGTAATGTTAAAATATGCTGAAAAATGACCAAGTTCAACAATTAATAAATTTTACATTTTTCATTCAAATCTGCCCAAAAGAGGAGGTACACATCTTCCTTGTGTTCAGAACAACTGTGCAAAGTTTCAAAAGCATCAGATATAAGATATCTGTCAGAGTTTCAGTTTACACAAACTTGGTACCCCCAAAGCATAATGTTAAAATTTGATGAAAAAGGGACTAAGTTCAAAAATGGATTAATTCGACAATTTTTATCCAAATCTCACTAAAAGGGGAGGTGCACATCTTCAATGTGTCCAAAACAACTGTGCAAAGTTTCAAAAGCATCAGGTATAAGGTTTTAGAGTTTCAGATTACACAAACTCAGTACCGTAATGTTAAAATTTGATTAAAAAATGACTAAGTTCAACAATGGATAAATTTGTCAATTTTTATCTAAATCTCACCAAAAGGGGAGGTGCAAATCTTCAATGTGTCCAAAACTACTGTGCAAAGTTTCAAAAACATCAGATACAAGGTATCAGAGTTTCAGATTACACAAACTCAGTACTGTAATGTTAAAATTTGATGAAAAAATGACCAAGTTCAACAATGGATAAATTCAACAATTTTTATCCAAATCTCACCAAAAGGGTAGGTGCACATCTTCATTCTTCAATGTGTTCAGAACAAATGTGCAAAGTTTCAAAAGCATCAGGTATAGGGTGTCCGAGTTTCAGATTACACAAACTCAGTACCGTAATGTTAAAATTTGAAGAACCAGAGGCTCCCTGGAGCCTATATCGCTCACCTGGCTTTCAGTTGCCACAATCAAGCTAACATTGTAAATTATACAGTTGAACTTCAGTCTCTCAAACTTTGGTAGAGCAAACACCACCATTAACTTGGACTCTATTTTA
>MJUU01018872.1:108128-131269 GCA_002080025.1 Modiolus philippinarum
GCTCGGCAAGCCTCGCAATTAAAATTTTAAAATTTAACTATCTCTAGTGGATAAAATCTGGTAATGAACGGGATCTTGTGGTGTAATCTATATTAATTTCCCATTTGCAGTTTGTTTATTTGTTTATTTCCCAATATTTACCTCCCTTTGCAGAGAGTATTAATTAAGAACACAGCGTATGCCAGGAATACAGCGTGACGTACCATGAGACTAAATTGATCTTTATATTGTAAGGTCGGCACATCACTGACATTGCCGTTGGATTTTTTTTAGTTGAGTTGAATTAACATTATGGTTGAGATACAGAGTTGAGATACGGTATTAATTGAACAAAGTTCTACTAAACCATAAAGTAAGAGATGTCTGAAGGTGGAAGCGATCTCATGTATCAAATAACAGTATTGCAGGTTGTGAATACTATACATCCATACCGAATAATTTGAAGCATTATTTTATGTATTTGGGATAAATACACAAGTTTTTGGATTTGTGTAGATTTATGTAGTTTCACCTTACTACATCCTCAAGCAAATTTATGTATTAACATTTGTAAATATAAATGCAATTTTTTGTTTCTAGTTTTTTTGTTTGCTTTATTTTTTCCTTACTCCCTACTAGCTTTCAAGGTCTTAGGTTGACACAAAATTAATTTAGAATGAGCTAAAGGCAGTCATGAAAGTAAATCGCAAAATAGAATACTCACAAAAGGGTGTAAACCTGCATTTCACAAAATTCAACCTAACCTTTAGGGCTGTTCCAGGAAAACATACATGGGACGGGGGGAACACTTGAAAATTGTCATGACCACCCATAGATGCAAAATAAGATTTAATTCTATTTACTTGTGAGTTCTGATTTAAATATGTAACAACCACCCATAGCAGCAATTTTGAAGTGCCTTCCCCCCGTCCCGTGTATGTTTTACTGGAACAGCCCTTACAGTACATTATTGTTTAAATTCAATGTTGTACATAAAATATATTATTGTATATATATATATTTATGAGACTGTGTATCATACACTACTCAGTCTACTGAGGACATACTGTACTTTTTTAAGTAAATACTTACTTGTTCATAAAAACTTTTACATTGGTCTGTTATGTCTAAATTCTTAGCAAAATAATCTGTAGGTATTGTGTTGTTTAATTCATAGATAATTTTATCATCAATTGCCCTCATTTTCTTCAGCGAGTCCTACAAAATAAAAAAAAAATATGTTAATTTTTTCATGTTTATAAACAATAATCTTTGAAATACACACATGCCTGCCACCTTTTGGAGAACCCCTACGACAATTTCAATAAAACATGTACTACATTGTAAGTATAAGTAAGTGTCTGAAACCTTTTGAGAAATCAGTCTCAAGTGAAAATGCACTATTCACTTGGGCTGTTTTCAATTGTAACTCGGGTAGAGACTCTAGTTCCACATGAACACAACCTACTTAAAACTCGACTACAACTCTAGAACTGGCAGTATGTGGCCGTGATAAAGACTTAAGAAAATACTTCAATCTGATTGGTCGACTTTATTTCCGCCATTTTGAAGATTCAAACTCTTGCTATCCTTGGATTTGCAAGGTTTACTCCAGTTCTAATGGCTCAAAATGAGTACTGTAAACTAGTAAATTTTGGCAGCAGTTTTATTTTCACGATTTTCATGTTTGGAAGGGAAGTGCGAAAATAAAACGGCTCAAATATCATGAAGATACTCTCTTTTTTTAGTCAATGGTTGACACTTTGGCAACGCAAATTTAAAACTGCATGAACTAAAATCCTGTCAATTTTCAGCGCGAAAATTTCCCGGTTTACAGTAACAAATCAGATTTAAGATAACAAAATGATTCTTATTCCTGTACATCTCTAAAATTCCAAGTGAAAACAGCCTTGTATTTCCCTTTCAACTTTAATAAATGCTGTCAACTAGAAGTTACCTCTTTTGCAGATTTTTTATTAAGTGCTAACCAAAAATTTCTGAAATTTTTTAATGTATGTGTGTATAACCGATGTTGGTCATTTAGAAATGTTTTTTTTGCATGAAAAAGAAAGGAAATGGGGTAAATGTCAAGGAGACAACATCTCATCTCCAGGTTAAAATGACTCAAAACAAGAATAGAATTCCTGGGTCCATCGCCAGTCAAGCGCTATACTAGTATACTGTAATTGCAATATTTTCAAACATTCAGGGCTGTTCCAGAATTAAATGTGTGGGGATGCAAAAAGTATCTTCCAAGGCTGATGTTCGAACTTAACTAAGGTATTAGTGGTATAAACATATGGCATAAATTTTCATGAAAATCCGTCCAAATTTGTAGGCTTACAAGGTCAATTTTTGGATAAAACGGAGTCATAATCTTGGTCAAGGTCTCATAATTCTGTCAAAAAGTATCGACCCAGGCTGATTTTAGAACTTGACCAAGGTATTAGTAGCATAAACATTTGGAATAAATCTCATGAGAATCCGTCAAAATTTGTAGGCATAAGAGTGCTTACAAGGTCAATTTTTGGCTAAAACAGTGTTGGTTATTTTGGTCAAAGTCCCATAACTCTGTCAAAAAGTATCAACCGAGGATGACTTTCATACTTAAACAAGGTATTAGTGGTATAAACATTTGGTATAAATTTCATGAAAATCTGTCAAAATTTGTAGGCATGAGAGCACTTACAAGGTCAATTTTGGGCTAAAACGGTATCGTTATTTTGGTCTTAGTCCCATAACTCCTTCAAAAAGTATCGACCAACACTGATTTTAGACTTGACCAAGGTATTAGTGATATAAACATTTGGTATAAATTTCATGAAAAACTGTCGAAATTTGTAGGCAGGAGAGTGCTTACAAGGCCAATTTTTGGATAAAACGATGTCATTTTTTGGGTCAAAGTCCCATAACTCTGTCAAAAAGTATCTAATGAGGCTGATTTTCGAACTAGACCAAGGTATTAATGGTATAAACATTTGGTATAAATTTCACGAAAATCTGTCAAAATTTGTAGGCATGAGAGCGTTTACAAGAAAGAAGACAGACGGACACACAGACGAACGTCCAGCATTTCTATGTCCCCACTCCGCGTTGTGGCGGGGGACAACAAAGTCTCTAGGGGTCACCATACAGTTGTGTATAATGTTGTCTATTTAATGAGCTGTCCTATGGTGTATATTTCATGATATGCAACTTACACTGGTGAAAGTGCAAAATCAAGAAATCTCAGACATGTCAGACACCCAAATGTAAAATTTCAATATTTCTCTGACTTGGCTTGCCAAGTCAGAGAAATTTTGAAATCGTAACCAAGGGTGTCCGAGATTTCTAATATCACTTGTTTAAGTAATACCCTGACTGATGCAGAACAAATTTACGTTGGCAGCTCTTAACTTCCAGGCCACAAAGTACAATTGTAAACTCTTCCCGAAATTATTTCAATAAAGGGCTACGCCGAGCGCAGCATGATACAACCGCAGCATGTCGACCACTGAAATTTCAACAAAGGTAGTTTAAAGTGAATGTGGACACAGTAAAGAGCTTGACACAATAATTAGATGGACACAAAAAGAAGCTAGACACAGTTATTAGCTAGAAACAAAATAGGGAAAAAACCCTTTTGATTACTTACTGATAAAAAACCGTAAGAGCTATGCAAAATATGTACTANAAACTTAACCTGGTCACTGGACCGTGAAATTGAGGTCAAGGTCAAAAGCCATATGGCAGACGGACATGTACTAACCAAGACCAAGCTATATACCAAATATCATTGACCTATGTTTTGTAGTTATTGAGACACAGACTTAAGCAAAAAAACTTAACCTGGTCACTGGACCGTGAAATTGAGGTCAAGGTCAAAAGCCATATGGCAGACGGACATGTACTAACCAAGACCAAGCTATATACCAAATATCATTGACTTCTAGCTTCTAGTTATTGAGAAATGGACTTAAGCAAAAAAACTTAACCTGATCACTGGACCGTGAAATATAGGTCAAGGTCACATGATTTTGGGTCCGACAGATAGGGTTCGCCGTAAGCTACATATGGACCAAATATAAAGTTCCTACATCAATGGCTTCTGTATTAAAACTTGAGTTTACGCCGCCGTCGCCGTTGCACTTTGCACGCCTATGTCTCGCTTTCGCGACTTTCGTCGCGGGCGAGACAAAAACTGTCGAAATTTGTAGGCATGAAAGCGCTTACAAGGTCAATTTTTGGCTAAAACGGTGTCGTTTTTTTTTTATCAAAGTCCCATAACTCTGTCAAAAAGTATCGACTGAGGCTGACTTTCATACTAAACCAAGGTATTAGTGGTATAAACATTTGGTATCAATTTCATGAGAATCCGTCAAAATTTGTAGGCATGAGAGCGCTTACAAGAAAGAAGACAGACAGACACACGGACACATGGACGAACGTCCAGCATTTCTATGTCCCTGCTCCACGTTGCGGTGGGGACAACAAAGCATCTAGGGGTCAACATACAGTTGTGTATAGTGTTGTCTATTTAATGAGCTGTCCTATGGTGCATATTTTATAATATGCAACTTACACTGGTGAAAGTGCAAAATCAAGAAATCTCAGACACCCAAGGGTAAGATTTCAATATTTCTCTGACTAGGCTTGCCAAGTCACAGAGAAATTTTAAAATCTTAACCAAAGGTGTCTGAGATTTCTAATATCACTTGTATAAGTAATACCCTTGACTGATGCAGAACAAATTTACATTGGCAGCTATCAACTTCCAGGCCACAAAGTAAACTCTTCAAAAATTTCTTTCAAAAAGACCACAAGAGCTACGTACAGCTCCACATCGTCTTCTGGATTGGCATTATGGCAAAATAAGCATACTGACTCAGTTAGTGACTGTTATAGTACCATTCTGAATGAATGGAAACAATATGACTGCATCAGGCATAGCTTCAGCTGTCTGTCCGGAATGAGTTTTCAGATTTGATGTGTGCATGCGCATTGCTTTGATAAAATGAACAGGTCACAAGAGTATGTAACTCTAATTGTTATTGGTCCAGTAAACCGGGCACATAATTGACATACAACCATCAGCATGACTTAGAGCATGCCCTTTACCTTGAAAGCACTCATCAATTACCGTATTCCTTGTATGAAGCACCCCTACCCTTACAGTTAATTTTAGAAAGGTGGTTAGTCATCCTATTGCTGAGAGAATTGATCAATAGGTTGTTGTCTTTGCCAGAAATGTTTACAAAAGACATTTAAATATTCCCCAATAGGTCATTGAATTTATTTATAGGTCAGGCATTTAAAATCCCTTTTGATCAAGAATGGTTTTCAACCAACCTAAACCTAAATACACAACATACATTTAGGCAACAGAAAATAAATAATGAAAGTGCATATAAAAATGCAAATAATAAAAGAGTAATATAATCTGGAAGAAGAATTTGATTTACAACAATTTTCATATTACTGAATGTACACAAAAGGTTTCTCAATAGAAGTTTGACCTTCAACTTCAAGGTAGAAAGTTCACATACCCATTCATTGTATTTGTCCTGGATATGGACCAGTTTACCTGATGTCAATTTCAACAAGAAACAAGTCAAGTTCACCCAAACTTGTTTTTTACATTGGAAAAGCAGAAAAGGATAAACATGCATTTTTCATAAATTAACCAGATGTACTGTTCAAACCACTACTACTATAATAATATTTTGTCCCTCCTGTTTATCCTTGATAAAGATAATGTTTATCTCAAAACCTAGGTAATAGTTGAGTTTTTTATTCAGGTTGGCTGAACACCATGCTTCATACTAAAGTGTGATTTAAATGCCTGACCTATAAATAAAATCAATGACCTATTGAGAAATATTTAAATGTCTTTTGTAAACATTTTAGGCAAAGACACCAATCTATTGATCAATTCTCTCAGCAATAGGATGACTAACCACCTATCTAAAATTAACTTTAATTTTGTTTGAAATCCTTCAGCGCCCCCTAAAAATTGCAACTAGAAACCATAATTTCCTTTTTTATTTCATATGTTTTCCATCATTGATTTGCTTTTTGTCGATTGCACAGTCGTATACATCCACATTTCCAATGTAAACAATCGAGTTATTATGTTTCTCGTTTGCATTTCGGTGCAAACAACTGATCTGCCTTATTCTTTTCTTCTGTTTGTCAAAGATTTGGACAATTGAAGCATTTTTACATTGATTACATTGTGTACTTATGAAAGATCATAGAAATTCGTTACAAGAGCTTCGTTTTTGAACACGTTTTTTGTCCTAGTTAATAAGCACCCCCTTTCAAATTTTCTAAGAGCCTGGGCTCTTAATACGAGGAATACAGGACAGTACACACAGAGTTACAAAACACTAAGGTATGACATATTTCACAGTGTAAACACCAGCAAATGTCTGTGAAAACACCAGCAAACTTCCTGTTGTTAACTATGTAGAAATACATTTGCAAGTCATAAATGTCAATAATTACATTTCATGAATAATCATTTGAATTCCGTCAGTTTGATAGGTGAACATCGATCACACGGCATATCAGTGTGAAGTTGCAATTCCCATGAAATACATTTGACCACGTGTTTATGTGGCGGATGAATTTGTAAAAATGGAATCCCAATGTACATGATGTATTTCCCTGTAAATAAAGTCGTTTTTTATATTTCAGGTTTAAAATGTAATTATAAAAATTGAATCCATTATTTTGAAGTTTCATAGGGACTACATATGTATGAAAGGGTTGACCGGGCGCACGTTTTCAACATGAAGCGCTACGGCGCTTCATTAAACATGTGCTTCGGTCAACCCTTTCATATCCCAATGAAACTTCAAAATACTGCATTCAATTCTTAAGTGTAAACACCAACATTTCACCAGCAAATGTCAGACCTGGGTGATTTGTAACTGAAACATTCTGTGTGTACTGTACATTTTGATGACTATACACTGCTATGTGTAAATTGTATATCCAGGAGACTCGCTAATGAGAGTTACATACTTTTCAGGGATATGCACCAGTTTGTACACCACCTGGTCTCTCCTCGCTTTCAATTTCAAGGAGCCAAGCAATTTTTTTTAGGTGCTCAGCTTTTTTTTTTGTTGCAGAAAACGAAGAGATGATATTTTATTGGTAATTTGCATGAATTTCCTTTGATCTACCAAGACTGATAATCCCAGTATCATCGAACTGGACATTATCACTAAAATATTGGGTCACTGTGAAGGTGTCTTGTGCGGGTTGCTACGCTGAAGTCATGTTTAGTACTATTTGTCGTGTTCAAACGCGCAAGACGTTGAATGAAGAATACATTTTAATTATTGCAACAAACAATAGAGTAATTGTGCTTAAATAGAAATTTCAGTTTATTTCAATTTATTTTAGAGTTCTGTTTATCATGTTGTGAGTTACCAATAAAAGAAATATATCAACGCATCAAGCTCGCCCTATCTGGCTTGCTTGATACTGGCCGTGATAAAGTCCGTATCAAAAACAAAATTTCCTATATTCCATATGCAGAAGAACAATTTAAGTACTGTTCCATTGCAGTTTCACTTTGTTATTGTTAGAATATTGTCTTGTGTACATTAATACTCTTATATCCTTTTTTTTTTAAAGTTTGCTAAAGTCAAAATTCACAAAATTACCAGACATCACAAAATTACCAGTCACCAAAAACTGCCTGACCAAAGGTCACATCAAACTGAACTTCAGTGGGTCTGACAAAATTTTCAGCAAACAGGACCGAGTGTCAAATGAAACGAGCTGTCGCCGAATGGCAAGTTGATGTGGGACACAATACAGTTGCGCACACAGTTCAAGTGTGGACACAATACAAGTATGGACACAATGATATAATCTTCAAGAAAAAACTTTTCCCAAGGGTTCCAATGAAAACACAAATATAAAATTCACCTTTTTCAGCCTATTTGACATTTTACACATCTATATATAGTGTTCTTCCTTTGTCTAAAGTTTCATCAAAATCCTTCAAGTGGATTAAGAGGAGTTGTGCGTAAGAGGTAACCCATACATATAAGGAATCAATGAAAACTCAAAGTTGAATTATCTCCTCTTCCTGGTTTCTGACAATAATTATATTCCTTCATGCACATCTCCATATAGTGTTCTTACTTTGTGAAAAGTTTCATTAAATTCCTTCAAGTGGTTTAAGAGGAGTTGCGCTTACGAGGTAACCCATACATTGGGAATCAACGAAAAGTCAAAGTCCAATTTTCTCCCCTTCCTGGTTTTGGACAATAATTATATTTCTTCATGCACATCTCCATATAGTGTCCTTCCTTCGTGTAAAGTTTCATCAAAATCCTTCAAGTGCTTTAAGAGGAGTTTACGAGGTAACCCATAAATAGGGAATCAACGAAAAGTCAAAGTCGGATTATCTCCCCTTCCTGGTTTCAAACAAAAATTATATTCCTTCATATGAAAAAGAAAGGAAATGGGGTAAATGTCAAGGAGACAACATCCCATATCCAGGTTAAAACGACAAAAAAAAAAACAAAACAAAACATCTAGGGGTCACAATGTGTTGACCTCACACCATATAGTAAGCACCATATATGCACATCTCCTAATAGTGTTCTTCCTTTGTGTAAAGTTTCATCAAAATCCTTCAAGTGGTTTTAAGAGGAGTTGCGCTTATGAGAAGTGTGGACAGATGGAGGGACAGACAGACAGGGTGATTCCTATATACCCCCCCCAAACTTTGTTTGCGGGGGTATAAAAATTAATGTCTGCTAATCCTTTCTGAAACTGTATCTAAGTGTAGGTCTTATAAATTTATTTTATGTCTGGCAACTCTTTCTTATTTGCCATGTTTGCCAGACCAAATATCCTGCAAGGTTTCTTGACCTTCTGATATACATACTTCCGTTTGTTGTTTGATCTTTGGTTTGGAAACAGATGCATGTATTGCAACATGCACATTAGGGATTGTACTGGTAACCGAAAAATTGTAGCAAATCGGAACCAGTTGCGCAATTTCTGGTGTGTCTAAACTGGAACTAATATAACAGGGATTTGAAACATTCACATTTCTTACAATTTCGGTGTCGTGGCAGATTTACCTGTAAATCGTCGTATTTTTGAGTATTTCTCTGTTGAAACATAGGAATTTTTAGTACACTTTACAGCTACATTTTTCTACCGAATTTTAATACAAAATACATCATTTAAAAGAAAAAAGATTACTGCAAATCAGTATATTTTTTGTAAAATAAATTTATTCCAAAGTACACAAATTTTGCCCTAAAACTTGGAGATAATTTTGGCTTTTTTAAAAATATACTGCGAAATTTTACACTTCATGACGTTTTTTTCAGTACACTTTCTATTTTCCCCAATATATTTAATGCTACAAAATTTATATAATTGAAAAGATGAAACTTTGATGCGAATCATGGTATATTTTTCTTTAAATTTAGTTGAAAATTTAGTTTTAAAATACACACTGTAACACAGGTTTAAACTCAATAATTTGTATCTAAAAACTGCATTAGAGTGGTCACAACACTGTAAAAAATCTTTCCTGCATAAATTATTTATGGCTATAAAGCCAATACAAAGAGCTTTATCCTGGTAAAATTTCGTAATAGTAGGATGGAATTTAACATGTAAACTAACGAATTGAAGTTCTTAATTTTCATTGTTCTGACGCTCGTTAATCATCAATAACCATCATTTGTTTATTGGGCAGTGTCTCGATAATTTACAACCTCTTTACACAAGAAAACAACCCCTCAAGTATTTATTATTCATTTTTAATTAGGATTTCATTGTCGTGTAAATGAAAATTTAATGTTGTAAATATGCGATAAATAGGCTTTTCGGCAAATTTTTTACAATAATTTTAAGTTGAGTAAATTAAAAGTTACAGCCGAAAATTGTAGCCTGGACACAGCTTTTTATTCGATCAAACTGGTTTGTTAAATAGTTTCAAATCCCTGTTATATTAGTCCCATGCAGGTCTAAAAACCCACACACAAATTCTGGACATCATCAATGTTGACTCCAAAACATTCAGTCGCCACCTGGCCATGGAGCATTCAACTTTTCCTTCGCCCAACGCACCTTGGCCTTGGGCAACTGCTCGTGTAGATCCCTGCTCTTGCAACCTCCTCTGTGTATCAAATCAACATGCAACTCAATCCGGACAGACAGTATTTAAATGTTCTTTCACTGTGTCATTAGAAGAAGTCTTTTCTTATGTCAAATAAATTTTATTTGTCAGATTTATGTGAATGACATTGAAACTAAAACAAAAAGTTTTTGACTTTGACCGGCGGCGGTGTTATGTAACTGCATTTCACGTTTTAAATAGATGTATTCTATTTGAAATTTGTATGGTGTAAATTTGTTTTTTTTTTGAAGATGTCAATTTACTACTTGTCATCTCCATTCTCACTTGAAACTGAAGGTAATCTTCACATGATAAATTTTGCACGTCCATACTGTTGTCACTGGAGGCTGCCATGTTACATCTCGTCCATTTCTCGTTGCTCTTCTCGGAGATTCGATATGTGCAAATTTACATTTAAATCCCATTTTTGTTGCTTTAAAATAAGAACATTAAACTTTAATATATCAAAATTTGTGTTTAGTCAACTTTATTGAAAAATAAATGCATTTTTTTTCTTACGAAGCATTGTTTGCGCATGCTTGAATCTTCAATGGTGGAAGATTGTCTGAGAAAGAAAAGCTTCACATTTCGATAAATTTTAACAGAATCTTCACAATTATTTAATGCCTATCGATGTAAGCAGACAGTTTTTATATTGTTCGAAAGAAGATTGATTAATTGGTTGCCAAATTATGGCTGTTTTCATATTAAACGACATTGATAATCAGCTGATTCTGCAACAAAAAAAAAATGTTCTCTGACAAGATCAAACAAAACTCAGATATATATAAATTCAATGGATATTGTACAAAACACCCATACTGTTACCTTACTGAAAGGGACTTGGTTGAATACATGTTTGATCAGGGTCAGATGTACTTTGATGGCCATTGATACATGTACATGTGGGCCAAAAAACTTTGCTCTTACTCTTGGTTAGCTGCGGAACTGTAGCTCTATAGGTCCTTTTATTTTTTTTCAGATTTGGCGGACCATAGAGCTAAGAATTTTCCCCTTTATACTTGCGATTTTGCGACACGAATTTTTGGCGCACGTTTTAGGGAGTTTTCTGACAACCGGACGCCAAGCAGGGGCAGTCTCATTTATGTATTTGGTTTCGTTACATGTTTATCCGTAACCTTCCATATTTATTAACCAATAAATATTCATTTCCTGCTCATTATCATAACAAACATCATCGTTGGGGTCATCATCTTGCTGACATCAATCTCATTGGGAACGAGACTTTTCGGGAAGCCGGACTAAATGCAAATCGTATCCGGAAAGGATATCCTAAAGTAAATATTTTGTCAAACTCTGACTTGAATGGAAACTTTTCTCACTTTTGCAAAGCTTGTTTGAATGCAAATAATTAATTCATCTGCATTTAAGTAATATTCCTGTTGACTTTTGAAATATCTGTTCCGGACATGACCTGGCTTTTATTGCCGCCTCTCGAAATGTCAAAAAAGTGACTGCGATGTTCAAAATGGCCACTAAAGTAGGCAGGATTACGTTTATGTTTGGACAATTTCCTTTGTAAATAGAAAATAATGACTCGCCCTGCATAATTAAATGTTGTAAGTATTAGAAAAATACATGTATTGAAGGAAACGAAATGAAAACACTTCGATACGCATACTTGGCGTCCGGTTGTCAAATAACTCCCAGAAACGTGCGACACAATTCGTGTTGCAAGAGTTGCAAGTTTTATATAGGGTAAAATCCGTAGCCCTATGGTCCGCAACTCAGCACAAGGACCATAAGAGCTACGGTTCCGCAGCTAACTCTTGGTGTAGTCCTACAATATAGGACCTCGTGCTGTTTCATTTTCATATATACTGACTTTTAACATGCAGCGCCAGGTCCGATTGTATGTGGTCAAAAACCAGTAGCAAATGGTTTTTCAAGAAACATGGTCATATAGTTTGTTCCCTGGTTTAGAATTATACTCCCAAAAATGAATTCATGTATTTTAATAACAGTTTACTGTAGAACCAAATCTTCAAAAACAGCAAAAAATCCCACTTGCATTCTTGAATATCAAAAGAATTAACTTGCAAAATCATTGACAAAACGATATAGACAGGCTCCCATGAGAAGAGTATCTTTTGTTGTGATTAATTCTTTTGTCATTATACTTTAAATCAATACCCGACTCGTTTTACCTGATGGGTCGCCTCAAAATGTTTTCACATCTTTGTTTATTTTTATACTACATAAGGGAAATTGTACACCGAGATAAAAAAGGACGAGACAATGTATTGAAATTCATGAAAAATCAGATTTTCAAATGTAAAATAAAAACTTCTTGTGCAAAATCCACTTCTTGCATGCGTTTTTTAACCACGGTTGTTCAAATTTGAAAATCATTGAAATATGGCAAATGCTCTAGATACTGCTCCGCTTGGGAAATTATTTTATTTTAGTAGTGTTGGGAATAATAGTCTGAATAGCAAGAGAGGTATGTATTTTAATGATTTACATGTTCAGGCCCATGAAGACTTAAATACAAATGTATATTTAAAAACACGGCATGCAGTGCGATAGGAAACTTATTTTATGTAATCATGTCGGAAAATGCTGTTATAGGACTAACTCTTTGTGTACTACGAAGTGACATTTTCAAATATTATGTCAGACAGTCTTTGTTTACCTAGATTACAACATACCTTTCAACTTGCACAATTTTGCCTCAGTCTTCACGAAATAGCAGTGAGCAACTAGCATAAAAGCATCTTGTACATAAGATCATTGTATTAGAAAGCCAACTTAGCTAAGCCACGTCATGGAGACATGACGTTACATTAGAAGCATGGTACATTGCTAATGTTCTACTAGTGTTATGTATAGATTAATGTTCTGTATAACATGATTACATATTCACAACACTAGTATTGCCTGTCAAAAATCTTCGTCAAATTGACAAAATTGACTACCCCTCAGACAAAATACATCGGCAAACGAATACCGAAGTAAGAAAAAAGAAAGTTACAAACAGGAAGTTTTAGTATTGGTAAACCTAATTCGAAAAAAAACATGGTTTTCAGGAAATCTCTGATAAGGCAGAATAAAAAAAATCTGTGTTTCCAGTAACCCGACAGACCATAGATTTTTGGGGCTAAAAATGCCTACCCTTAAGTTTTTTTGGCAATTTTTAAAGAAGCACTGTTAAAGTCCAGAAGTTACTCTCTATATGCCTATGTAAAAAGTTTTGGGGAAAAAAATGCCTACCTACCGGCCCTAATTTTGAAGAGTATGTTACCGGAAACACAGGTATTTTTTTTATAGGCCTAATACAAAACTATGGAAATTTTGGTCAGATATATAAAAAGTGCTGGACCAAATGTCCACCAAATTGAAATGCATTTAGTGATGAATGTTGACTTAATCACTAGTTTTTGTCACAATATTCACAGATGTTGGTAACAGGTTACTTTCTTACAATGTATAAACCCTTTATAGTGTTTGTACAGCCTACTGATCTTAATTAGTCTTTATACATCATTCGTGCATGACTTATGCCTGATTCAATGGAAACAACCATTTTTATTGTCTCGCCCGCGACTTTTGTCACGGAAAGCGAGACATATGCGTACAAAGTATGACGACGACGGCGACTTTAATATTAAGTTTTTGTGATTAGGTCATTTTCTCAGTACCTATAAGTCATGTAAGTGGTAGGTCAATGATATTTGGTATATAGGTTGGTCTTGAGTAGTACATGAAAGTCTGCTATATTGTTTTTGTCTGTGATCTCAATTTCATGGTCCAATGAACATGTTAAGTTTTTGTGCTTAGTTTAGTTTCTCAGTAACTATAAGTGGTTGGTTAATGATATATTGTATGTAGATTGGTCTTAGGTAGTACATGACAGTCTGTCATATGGCATTTGTCCTTGACCTCAACTTCAGGTTCTAGTGAGCATGTTTAGATTTTGGGATTAGGTCATTTTCTCAGTAACTATAAGTGGTAAGTCAGTGATATTTGATATGTAGGTTTGCCTTTGGTATTTCATTACAGTCTGCTATATTGCTTTTGTCTTTGACCTCAATTTCATGGTCCAGTGGTCATGTTAAGCTTCCTAGTATCTTTTAATGTAAGGTCAATAATATTTGGTATGTGGGTTTGTCTTAGATGGAACACGACAGCCTGCTATTAAGCTTTAGCCCTTGACCTCATTTTCATGGTCTAGTGAACATGTTTTGTTTGTGGTAGGTCACTCATATTTGGCATTTTGTTTTAGGTGATACATGACAGTGTGCAGGCATAGAAATTAACTTTTTTACCCACAAGAAATTAACTTTTTTACCCACAAGCAATTTTTTGCTTGTGGTAATTTTTTTAACAAGCAAAATGTGCAATTTTATGAATTTCACAAGCAAAATTAATCTTTCGAAAGCAATTGGTCAGTTTTCTCTGAAATTCATTACCTTTTCACAAAGCATGCTCTATTTACTCACTAACTTGTTTTCTCTAGACATTTGACTTCAAAGTATAAGAGATTATAGTATCCTAACAATTTTATCATCAACGATCATTGTCAAACTTTTGTCAGTAAACCCGGTCATATTTTAGGATACAGGTAGATAGGTCCATCACAGAGATTCTTAATACTCGTAGATGACAAGGTGTGACTGTGTCTTAACTAAAACTGTAACAATGTTTAAACAATATTAATCACATTAATGAGCGTAACTCATGCAGTTTGACTAGGACATTTTTCACAGTTTTCAGTGAACTCGTCTCACAGGGACTTCTGTTTTAATTTTGGGCTCTCTGTATCCAACGTTTTCCTGACTTTGCTGGGACTGTCACTAACATTTTTAGTTTGCCTCAACGAAGTTGAGGGGGACTATTGGTGTACCCCCGGCGTCCGCGTCTATGTCTACGTCCGCGTCCGCATTTGGGCATATATCTCTGCAACTATGAAGGGTAGGGTCATCAAACTTTGTGTGCAGATGCATCTTGGGCTATCTCACAGCCTCTAAGAAAATTAGGTCTCTTTGACCTATATTTTCCGCTTGACTGGCTTTCATTTAATTTTAGGTCCGAGTTGATATCTCAGTAACTGTACATGGTTGGATCATCTAACCTTGCATGTGCATGCATCTTTGAGGGTAGGTCAGCATCCAGGCAAAATTAGGTCACTTTGACCTATATTTTCCACATGATCGACTTACATTCAAGTTTATGTCCGAGTTCAGATCTAAGCAACTCTACATTGTAGGATCATCTAACCTTGTATGTACATGCATCTTTGGCGGTAGGTCAGCATCCAGGCAAAATTAGGTCACTTTGACCTATATTTTCCGCATGATCGACTTACATTCAAGTTTATGTCCGAGTTCAGATCTAAGGAACTGTACATGGTAGGATAATCTAACCTTGCATGTGCATGCATCTTTGGCAGTAGGTCAGCATCCAGGCAAAATTAGGTCACTTTTCCGTTTATGTCGGAATTCAGGTCTCCATAACTGTAAGGGATGGTAAATGAGCACCCTGGCGAAATTGGGTTTCTGTGTCCATGTGCCATAACGAGGCGAACTTTGTAATCGTTGATTACCTGTGTTTATTTATTCGCTTAAACTAATTCGAAATCATGTTCGATACTATGTACAGTGTAAACAACCTTTCTACTGTCCTATCGAAAAATTTCCAATGTGCGGAGCACCGCATATTGTGATTCGGAAGAAGACCGAAAGGTTCCGAAAATTCAGACCAAGTAGTCTGGTGTTACCGCCCTTGATTTCTCCCGTGAAATCTTCTGAGTGAAGCTTCCGCGGAACTGCAATTTAAAGAGGTCGGAACCCAGCCTAACCAAATGACCGGGAACAGACGGAAACCAGTTCTACTTTCGAATCTGTAAACTATCGGATCTAAAATGTTCAGACGCAAAACTTTGCCCCGTGTTTAAATCTGCAGACGCAATTGATATTTTCCACATGCATTTTGCGTCTTAGCGTCCGTTAATTTCGACCTCTGGTGTGCTATATTGCTTTTGTCAGTTATCCTAATTTCACAGTCAGTGAACATGTTTAGTTTTTTGATTTAGTCAGTTTGAGTTTTCACACCAATTTTGTGACCATGTAGGGACGGGCGAGACGTAATTTGGGTCCCCACTTGTTCCACATACATTTTATACAGTAGTATTTGCAAATTTTGTATTTAAAATGAAATGTGAAAAAAATTCATGACTGGTTATTTGTAATTATTTGATCGAAATCTATTGTCTTACAAATGAATATAGTTTCATCATATGCATATTTAATTGATAAATGAACATGATGAAAGTCTTTTTAGCTCGCCGGGACGAATGTCCGGAGAGCTATTGTCATACCCCCGGTGTCGGCGTCGGCGTCAGCAAAACTTTAACCTGGCTTGTGGAGTTGAGACCTGAATAGCTCGGATGTTGATATTTGGTATGTGACTTCCTTGTGATGAGAACTTTCTTCTGGTACTATACTTGTAGACATTTTGACCTTGACCTTGCCCTGAGGGCAATTTTCAAAAAACTTTAACCTTGCCTCTAGAAGGTAGGCTTTTAGGGGTAGGGTGTTCATATTTGGTATGTACCTTCCTTATGATGAGACCTTTCTCCTGGTACCATACTTGTAGACATTTTGACCTTGACCTTGCCCTGAGGGCAATTTTCAAAAAACTTTAACCTTGCCTCTAGAAGGTATGCCTTTAGTGGTAGGGTGTTTATATTTGGTATGTAACTTCCTTATGGTGATAGCTTTCTAGTGGTACCATATTGGTAGTTATTTTGACCTTGACCTTGCCCTGAGGGCAATTTTTTAAAAACTTTTACTTTGCTTCTAGAAATAAGTTGTTTAGCGGTGGGGTCTTCATATTTGGTATGTGACATTCTTTTGATGAGAGCTTTCTAATGGCACCATATTTGTAGACATTTTGACCTTGACCTTGCCCTGAGGGTATTTTTTAAAGACTTTAACTTTGCTTCTAGAATTAAGTTGTTTAGTGATAGGATGTTTATATTTGATACAGTACAGAAAGAGTGGTACCGTGACAAATCACCGTGATAGACATGTCCCACTCTGAGAGTGATACTGAATAACTTTTTATCATTAAGAGATATCTCAATTATTTTTTCTGCATTATAAGTGGTATTATACACCACTCTTAATACAAAGAGAGTAGGAAATTATCTCAAATAGGCAAAAAGATATTTAGATCCACTCTCAGAGTGGGACACGTCTATCACAGTAATTTGTCACGGTACCACTCTTTCTGTACTGTATGTGACTTTCTTGTGAAGAAAGCTTTCTATTCGAATTTATTGTGCATTGAGGTTACTGGAATCCCCGGCGAGCTATGCTGTCTTCTGACAACTCTTGTTGCATTTATTCTATTGCTTATCTTCCCTCATACATCTTAAATTTAATATTTGGTATGTGGAACAAGGTCAGTTTTTATTTAAAATACAAGATTATTTGCCCACACCCCCTTTCAGACCCTCTTTGCACAATCTTAAAACTGGAAGTAAGTGTCAAATCTCATTTACAGTACACACAGAGTGTTTCAGTTACAAAACACCCTGGTATAACATGAGTGTTAATGGTGGTGAAATGTTGGTGTTTACACTGACATCTATGACTTGCCAATATATTTCTATGTAATTAACAACAGGAAGTTTGCTGGTGTTTTCACAGACATTTGTTGGTGTTTACACTGTGAAATATGTCAGACCTGAGTGTTTTGTAACTGAAACACTCTGTGTGTACTGTACATGATTTTACAAAAATATCCACGAAAAAGTGGTAGTAAAAACAAGATGAGAATCATTTTTTATAATCAATATATATTCGCCATCATTGAAGTTTCAAAAAATGATTGATTGATTTGAGTTTAACATCCAAGCTACAATGTGTAACAACAAAAACAAGTTAATTAATTAAAAAAAATTGAGAAAAAGAAATTTAGATGGAAGTTGGACAACAAGATCTGATTGCTGCTTGAAAAGAGAAGAAATAGATAAGAGCAGGAATTGTAGCCCAGTGAGTCTGCTCTTTTATCCATATGTAAATAAGCAGTTTTATACTGCATGGTTTGTGGCAATTTTCTTCTTTATTCATCTACAAAGGTTCATGGCCAGGTTTTTGATACTATGACTTCACTACCTTACACAGACACCTAGAGATGCATTTAGCAGCTCAATATTCTCCAGAAATTTCATTTAACATGTATAATGTTAATGTCTTTAATAAAATATCATACTAAAAATAACTGTCCTTTATCTTTGTTGTAAATTATATAAAAGTGAAAGTTAAATATGTATTTATATTATTTTTAAGATGTCTGCTGATGGGACAAGTCCAGCAAACCACAGATTAAAGTCATACAAAAATAAAGCTTTAGATTCACAGGAATTGAGGAGGAGGAGGGAAGAAGAAGGAATTCAGCTCAGAAAACAGAAAAGAGATGAACAGGTTTGCTTGCATTTACAATGTTTACTCCTTTTTACTGTTACAATATGAAAAGGTCACTCACTGTGGCCAATCTTTATGCAAAATTTTGTGACTGAAATTTGTAATAGCATCAATGTCAAGTCTACATCATGTGTTAATGGCTGTTGCATTAGAAAGGTTGTGGGGGTAGGAAGAGAAGTTTAATGATAGGATAGGGGTCCTTGGTCATTCTTAGCATGTTGCCATTATGCATATATTAGATTTTTGTAGAAATTTGGGGAAAAAAGTTTGTTGTTTGTGGGGGTACCTTCGAAGTCCTTTCTAAAACCAACGACATCCATTTTGTTGGAATAAACCTCGGGCAGCATGCAAGTAGGTTCTCTGAAATTTTGCTTTTAGTGATTAGGTTTGTGGTATTGGCGAACAAAAATGGACGAGCCCCTTGTTGGCGAGTCCATTATTCGAGCCAATATTTCTGGTATCAAAAACAAAACTTCCATTATTCTTTTTATGGGTAATTAACTAAATCATTTAATAGAACAAATTTTGAAAATGAATGTTAATTTTCTACAAATCGTCAAATCGTGAAATTGACTACTGATTAGTAAAAGAATTTGTACGATCTGGTAAGAGTCTCTATAGATGTATATTTCTTTGTTTCATTGATTCTGATTGTCAAAAATACTTTTTGCCAATATTTTTTCATATTTGGGCAGTAGCAAATACTGAAAAATATTTGCTTCGTGAGATCAAAGGAAACTCACACAAATTACCGATAAAGACATGTAGTATTTCAAAAAGATAGGCAAATTCCAATAAGTAAGTATATATATGACACATTTGTGTATTTGAATGCAAATGAAATAAGATGCCATTCTGATCAAAGACATGTTCAGATACTGTGCAGAAAGCATTATGTAAATTAAAGCTAATTGTATTTTCTTTCATTTTCTGTCTGCTTTTGATAAACAAGAACAGTCAATAACAATTTCTTTATTACATGTATAAGAAAATTACCTTTGTCAATTCCATTGCATTCTTTTCAGGTATTCAAAAGAAGAAATGTTTCCATGCCTGCCGGACCAGATGACTATGGGTCGGAACTACANTTACTACTTACGTCATCTCCATTCTCACTTGAAACTGAAGGTAATCTTCACATGATAAATTTTGCACGTCCATACTGTTGTCACTGGAGGCTGCCATGTTACATCTCGTCCATTTCTCGTTGCTCTTCTCGGAGATTCGATATGTGCAAATTTACATTTAAATCTCATTTTTGTTGCTTTAAAATAGAACATTAAACTTTAATATATTAAAATTTGTGTTTAGTCAACTTTATTGAAAAATAAATGAATTTTTTTCTTACGAAGCATTGTTTGCGCATGCTTGAATCTTCAATGGTGGAAGATTGTCTGAGAAAGAAAAGCTTCTCATTTTGATAAATTTTAACAGAATCTTCACAATTATTTAATGCCTATCGATGTAAGCAGATAGTTTTTATATTGTTCGAAAGAAGATTGATTGATTTGTTGTCAAATTATGGCTGTTTTCATATTAAACGCCATTGATAATCAGCTGATTCTGCAACAAAAAAAAAAAAAAAAAAAAATGTTTTCTGACAAGATCAAACAAAACTCAGATATATATAAATTCAATGGATATTTTACAAGACACCCATATTGTTACCTAACTGAAAGGGATTTGGTTGAATACATGTTTGATCAGGGTCAGATGTACTTTGATGGCCATTCATACATGTGGGCCAAAAAGATTGCTCTTACTCTAGGTTAACTGCGGAACCGTAGCTCTATAGGTCCTTTTATTTTTTTTTTCTGACTTGGTGGACCTTAGAGCTACGAATTTTCCCCTATATAAAACTTGCGATTTTGCGACACGAATTTTTGGCGCACGTTTTAGGGAGTTTTCTGACAACCGGATGCCAAGCAGGGGCAGTCTCATTTATGTATTTCGCTTCGTTAAATGTTTATCTGTAACCTTCCATATTTATTAACCAATAAATATTCATTTCCTGCTCATTATCATAACAAACGTCATCGTTGGGGTCATCATCTTGCTGACATCAATCTCATTGGGAACGAGACTTTTCGGGAAGCCGGACTAAATGCAAATCGTATCCGGAAAGGATATCCTAAAGTAAATATTTTGTCAAACTCTGACTTGAATGGAAACTTTTCTCACTTTTGCAAAGCTTTTTGAATGCAAATAATTAATTCATCTGCATTTAAGTAATATTCCTGTTGACTTTTGAAATATCTGTTCCGGACATGATCTGGCTTTTATTGCCACCTCTCGAAATGTCACGTGACTGCGATGTTCAAAATGGCCACTAAAGAAGGCGGGATTATGTTTATGTTTGGACAATTTCCTTTGTGAATAGAAAATAATGATTCACCCTGCATAATTAAATGTTGTAAGTATTAGAAAAATATTGAAGGAAACGAAATGAACACACTTCGATACGCGTACTTGGCGCCCGGTTGTCAAATAACTCCCAGAAACGTGCGACACAATTCGTGTTGCAAGAGTCGCAAGTTTTATATAGGGTAAAATCCGTAGCCCTATGGTCCGCAACTCAGCACAAGGACCATAAGAGCTACGGTTCCACAGCTAACTCTTGGTGTAGTCCTACAATATAGGACCTCGTGCTGTTTCTTTTTCATATATACTGAATTTTAACATGCAGCGCCAGGTCCTATTGTATGTGGTCAAAAACCAGTACAGTCTGTGCCAAAAACTTTTTCATTCACTAGCCCGGAGGGGCTAGTAATGTCCTGTGTTGTACTAGCCCGAACTCAATTTCACTAGCCCTTATAGAAAATTCTTTGTTATTAAAGTACAATTTTAAGTAGCCCACTGGGCTAGTGACTTGAAATTTTTACTAGCCCGAGACTGATTTTACTAGTCTCGGGCGTAGGGCTAGTGGCTAAAGGCACAGACTGCCAGTAGCAAATAACATGGTCATATAGTTTGTTCCCTGGTTTAGAATTATACTCCCAAAAATGAATTCATGTATTTTAATGTTTACTGTAGTACCAAATCTTCAAAAACGGCAGAAAATCCCACTTGCATTCTTGAATATCAAAAGAATTAACTTGCAAAATCATTGACCAGGGTTTTCAATAGAAATAAAAGTAGCAGGCTAAATTTTAAAAGTAGGAGGCTATCCAATGCGGACAGTGAAGCCGTCCGTTGCGTCGAGCACAGCTCGACGCCCTTCACGGCCGGGGATCTGGGGCCGCTCAAGGCCCCCAGAAGCTCTGGGGTAAATGGAGCCAAATCCTGCATTCTGACACTCTCCTGGCACCTAATTCCAACTCCTCAAAGACCATCTTTTTTATGTGTGGGATTAAGAATATCTTTTTTTTCAGATAAAGGAAAGTTTAGAACATCAAAATTAGTACCCTGTTGAATGCCTTTACCAATATTTGCTTTTTATACGACCGCAAAAATTTTTGCGGTCGTATAATGGTATGGTGCTGTCGTCGTCGTCGTCGTCGTCGTTGTCGTCTGTAGACACTTTTGTTTTTGGTCAATAACTTTAATTTCAGTTGCCCAATCCTTATGAAATTTTAACACAATGTTCCTTGGCATAGTTTTGGTCATTGTGGCCCCTCTCGTTTTTTTGAAAAAGGGGTCAAAAAGGGTTAAATTTGATGTTTTCATATATTTGACTGTAGAATATTTATTATTTATCGGATTTTGATGGGGTTTCTTTCAGTGTCCTCCTGAGGAAATTTCCAATCAGTTGTATGGCAACGGATTTCACGTGGCATGTACCGTTCACGAGATAAATGGGGCCCAAAAGGGGCAAATTTCAAAAATTTTAATTTTTTTATTATTAGTCCGATTTTGATGCAGGTTTTTGCATTTGATTCCTTATGAAAAATTAACATAGCGCTGCACCATTAGATTTTTGATAACTTGTTTCTTTTCCAAGCTATGAGGGGCCCAACGGGGCAAAATTGCAAACATGCAGAATACCTAAAATTTCTATTTTTCATCCGATTTCAATGGGATTTTTTTCTTTAGATTCCTCACATTGTCCGCTTTCAGTTGTATGTCAACAGATTTGGTGTAGCTCTTACTGTTTCCGAGGTATTAGGGGTCAAAGGGGCCAATATTGCGATTTTTAGAAATATGTAAAATCTTTATTTTACATCAGATTTTGATGGGATTTTTTCTTTGGATTCCTCTCAATGCAAGCTTTCAGAAGTATGTAAACGGATTTGATGTAGCTCTTACTGTTTCTGAGCTATAAGGGGTCAAAGGGGTCAAAATTGCAATTATTAGAAATATGTGAAGTCTTTATTTTTCATTAGATTTTGATTGGATTTTCATCTTTAGATTGTTGTCATTGTAAGCTTTCAGTGATATGGCAGTACATTTTGCGTTTCTCTTTGGTTTCCAAGCTATAAGGGGTCAAAGGGGCCAAATTATGATATTTCAAAATATGTGAAATCTTTATTTTTCATTGGATTTCAACCTGAGTTTTTTCTTTGGATTTCTCTTGATGGTAGTCAACAAAATTTCTTAGCTCTTACAATATCCTAGTAATAAGGGAT
>MJUU01018873.1:23387-37308 GCA_002080025.1 Modiolus philippinarum
TAAACTCGTTTAAGATAGATGGACCTTCAAAAATATTGTTAGACCTAGTCAGCCGAAGTCGTTAATTGATTTTAATATGTAAAGAAAGTATTTTTTCCATATTAGCTCAAAGCATTTTGATTAAACATCTTAGAAATACATATTGTGTAATATTTGATATGTTATTTATTTTATTTGGGAGATTATAATTCATGGTAAATTATCTCCCTTATGTTCATTTGAAGTAGTCATAGTGTCATTTGATTTATTCCTCACATTACTGATGTGTTCAACTCTATATTTTGACATGTGAATGGGTGCTTTATTTGACATATTGTGTGAATATTAAGTCGATTTTCTGAATCACAGTATTTTTCTGACAAAGGTTTTATTTCGATTTAAGGCAGAAGTGGAAATCGAATAGAGTTTTATGATCAACCATCTGTTAAAGTCAACCAACTGAGCATCGATTAAAAATTCAAACAACCAATTGACTGGAATTATACTGTTGTCTCATGCAAAATGAGAATGAGAGTTTTTAGAATGCTTCACATAATATCCATTGTAATACAAATTTGTTAACACATCAGACCACCAATCAATCAATTAGATATTTTTGTAATCAATTATCAAAATCTGGAGCAGGATCAATTAATTTTGCAAGATATTCTACTTATTATAAGCCCATGTATACTAAATGTTGCAATGAAAATAGGTTAATATTGATTATAGGTCCATGTTTTTAAATGTAATGTGGACTTTAGGACTATATGGACTATAGGCCTATGTGGACTGAAGTCCATGTGGATTATAATTCTATGCTGTCTGTAATATGTGGACAACAGGGTCTATGTGGATTATAGGTCCATGTGGACTATAAATTTATCTTGACTATAGGACTGGGTGGATTATGGGTCTATGTGGATTTAAGGTCCATGTGGACAATAAATATATTTGGACTATAGAGCTATGTGGACTTTTTGTCTATATGGATTATAGGTTGATGTGGACTATAAGTGTATGTGGAATATAGATTCTTGTGGACTATAAGTCTATGTGGATTAAAGGCCAATGAGGATTGTAGTGTTATGTAGACTTGGACTGGATTTACTGAACTTTTTCTCCAGAAGCTTTCAAAGGTTATACATGTATTGTCATTTTTACAGCAATTTTCCTGTTACTGAATGCAGTTTCAATAGGATTTTTGGTAGCTCTCCAGGTATTCTAATAGGTTTTTCAATAGCAGTTTGGCCTTCAAGGTAGAAAGGTCACCAAATGACCATTCATACATGTAGTTTGGTGTGTGCCAATTTACCTGATGTTGATTTCATCCACCGAGATATAGGAACAAACAAAGAAAAGGGATGAACTTTTATATAGACTAAACATGCTAACTTTAAACAGAAATGGTACAACTGTGTGATNTCTAACCTTATTACATGAAAAAATGCATGTTTATTCTTGATTGGCTATTTCAATATTAAACACAAGTTTGGGTGAACTTGACTTGTTTCCTGATGAAATTGACATCAGGTAAATTGGCCCATATCCAGGACAAATACAATGAATGGGTATGTGTCCTTTCTACCTTGAAGGTCAAACTTCTATTGAGAAACATATTGTAACTACCTGGAGAGCTACCAAATTTTCTATTGTGAGTGCATTCAGCAATAGGAAAATTGCTGTAAGTAAAAAAAAATCTGTACCTTTACAGATATGGTACTTGTCTTTGATTTTCTGCTATTTAAAGGGTGTTCTGTTTGTTTTTTGTTGTTGCTGTTTTTTGATAAATTATGCTTTTTTAAACAAGAACATATGATGACATTGTGTTAGATTTTGTTATTGGTATTTTTTTGCTGTTTTCAATACATACAAAATAATTGTAATGTTATTAGTGTGCAGTATTTTGTTTCCTTGTTTTACTGTTTTTGTTTCTTTTTTATCCTCAAAAATCATTAGTTACTATAGATAACATTTCAATTTGGTGCAATTAACTGTAATACCCAATGTGCTAAAATAGTAAAAAATTGCAACCTGATTGTTGTTTTTTTTATTTAGACCATTTGCACTGAAACTTCCGATGTATTGCTAGACCAATATCTGAATACACAGAATATGGGAATTACTCATTTTCTCAAGCGGTCAGAAAAATCAGATGTTGTATAAATCTCAAGAACACTACAGAATAACTCTGTTAGTGTACAACATGTATGAACAAGTACAGATTTCCATTGCATAACTCAGATATTGTACAACATGTATGAACAAGTAAAGAATTCCACAGAATAACTCAGATATTGTATAACATGTATGAACAAGTTAAGAATTCCACAGAATAACTCAGATATTGTACAACATGTATGAACAAGTAAAGAATTCCACAGAATTACTCAGATATTGTACAATATGCATGAACAAGTAAAGAATTCCACAGAATAACTCAGATATTGTACAATATGTATGAACAAGTAAAGATTTCCACAGAATAACTCAGATATTGTATAACATGTATGAACAAGTAAAGAATTCCACAGAATAACTCAGATATTGTACAATATGCATGAACTAGTAAAGAATTCCACAGAATAACTCAGATATTGTACAAACAAGTAAAGAATTCCATTGAAAAACTCAGATATTGTACAACATGAATGAACAAGTAAAGAATTCCACAGAATAACTCAGATATTGTACAACATGTATGAACAAGTAAAGATTTCCATTGAATAATTCAGATATTGTACAACATGCAAGAACAAGTAAAGATTTCCATTGAATAACTCGGGTATTATACAAACAAAAGAATTCCACAGAATAACTCGGATATTGTACAAACAAAAGGATTCCACAGAATAATCCATATATCATACAGACAAGAAAGAATTCCACAGAGTAATTCAGATATTATACAAACGAGTAAAGAATTCCACAAAATAACCCGGATAACGAACAAACGAGTAATAATTCTATAGAATAACTCAGATATTGTACAAACAAGTAAAGAATTCCACAGAATAACTCAGATATTATACAAACGAGTAAAGAATTCCACAAAATAAGCCGGTATCAAAAAAAAAGAGTAATAATTCCATAGAATAACTCAGATATTGTACAAACAAGTAAAGAATTCCACAGAATAACTCAGATATTGTACAAACAAGTAAAGAATTCCACAGAATAACTCAGATATTGTACAAACAAGTAAAGAATTCCATTGAAAAACTCAGATATTGTACAACATGTATGAACAAGTAAAGAATTCCACAGAATAACTCATATTGTACAACATGTATGAACAAGTAAAGAATTCCACAGAATAACTCGGATATTGTATGAACAAGAAAAGAATTCCACAGAGTAACTCAGATATTGTATGAACAAGTAAAGAATTCCACAGAATAACTCGGATATTGTACAACATGCATGAACAAGAAAAGAATTCCACAAAATAACTCAGATATTGTATGAACAAGTAAAGAATTCTACAGAATAACTCAGATATTGTACAACCTATATGAACAAATAAAGATTTCCATTGAATAACTCAGATATTGTACAACGTGTATGAACAAGTAAAGAATTCCACAGAATAACTCAGATATTGTACAACATGTATGAACAAGTGAAGAATTCCACAGAATAACTCAGATATTGTACAACATGTATGAACAAGTAAAGAATTCCACAGAATAACTCAGATATTGTACAATATGTATGAACAAGTAAAGAATTCCACAGAATAACTCAGATATTGTACAACATGTATGAACAAGTAAAGAATTCCACAGAATAACTCAGATATTGTACAACATGTATGACAAGTAAAGAATTCCACAGAATAACTCAGATATTGTACAAACATGTAAAGAATTCCATTGAAAAACTCAGATATTGTACAACATGCATGAACAAGAAATGAATTCCACAAAATAACTCAGATATTGTATGAACAAGTTAAGAATTCTACAGAATAACTCGGATATTGTACAACGTATATGAACAAGTAAAGATTTCCATTGAATAACTCAGATATTGTACAACATGTATGAACAAGTAAAGAATTCAACAGAATAACTCAGATATTGTACAACATGAATGAACAATAAAGAATTCCACAGAATAACTCAGATATTGTACAACATGTATGAACAAGTAAATAATTCCACAGAATAACTCAGATATTGTATGAACAAGAAAAGAATTCCACAGAATAACTCAGATATTGTATGAACAAGTAAAGAATTCCACAGAATAACTCAGATATTGTACAACATGCATGAACAAGAAAAGAATTCCACAAAATAACTCAGATATTGTATGAACAAGTAAAGAATTTCACAGAATAACTCAGATATTGTACAACATATATGAACAAGTAAAGATTTCCATTGAATAACTCAGATATTGTACAACATGTATGAACAAGCAAAGATTTCCACAGAATAACTCAGATATTGTACATATATGAACAAGTAAAGAATTCCACAGATCACTCAGATATTGTACAATATGCATGAACAAGTAAAGAATTCCACAGAATAACTCAGATATTGTACAACTCNGGTATTATACAAACAAAAGAATTCCACAGAATAACTTGGATATTGTACAAACAAAAGGATTCCACAGAATAATCCATATATCGTACAGACAAGTAAGAATTCCACAGAGTAATTCAGATATTATACAAACGAGTAAAGAATTCCACAAAATAACCCGGATATCGAACAAACGAGTAATAATTCCATAGAATAACTCAGATATTGTACAAACAAGTTAAGAATTCCATAGAATAACTCAGATATTATACAAACGAGTAAAGAATTCACAAAATAACCCGGATATCGAACAAACGAGTAATAATTCCATAGAATAACTCAGATATTGTACAAACAAGTAAAGAATTCCACAGAATAACTCAGATATTGTACAAACGAGTAAAGAACATGACAGGAAAATCACAGATATTGTATTAACATGTAAAGAGCAAAACAAAGTATAACCAAGATATTGTATACAGTAAGAATACTACAGAATAACTGAACTGAATAAACAAGAAAAAATGGTCCAAAATAAAATCTCAGATATTGTATAAACAAGTGAAGATAACCACAGAATAACTTGTATATCTGACCCAAATGTATATGAAATGAGATTTTTATTAAAATAAGCAGATACACAAATATCAACCTGTCTCAATCGTTTGTATGTCAGACTTGTCAAATAATCATATACAGTTTTGTAAAGTATCCAAAGTGCATTCATTAATTACTTAACATTGATGCATGATACAGAGCATCCTAGATAAAAAGTTAACTTTAAACTGAATCATAATACAGAAAATATAGGTTGAAGTGACCAAACTACCAGCTGAACCTGATTTACCCCAAGCCAAGAGTATTAATATGATATGAATAGAATTGAGACCTTCACAAAGACAATAGATGAAGAAAATTTTATATTCCCTTTTGAACAACGAGAGGATATGGAAATAATCATAATGAATTAAACTTATGCTCAGTGAGACACGGATATGGAATAAATGTTCAAAGACAAAAAACACTAGCACTGCGTTGTTGTAGAATAAATATTTCTATAAACACAAACATACAGACTCCAACCCACACCCCAAGTTGTATTTTAACAAAGACTTAAACATGCACAGTATGGGAATCTGTTCATCACATGATAGCATCTTGTGATTTTGTATTTGGTTGTGAAATATTTATAACAAAATCGTCTTCTCGAGTACAATAGAAGTTGTCAGTGCACTTCATTCAAATGTTTGATGTTATCAATGGGTACAATTGCAATGTTTAAAATGGTTTTACTTTGAACACTGGAAAGGATCCTTTGCAAATTAAGATTTAGCCAGATTTTTGTCCCCCGCTGCAATGCAGAGCGGGGACATAGAAATGCTGGGCGTCTGTGGGTACGTCCGTTCATGTGTCCGTCTGTCCGTGCGTCGGTCCGTCACCCATTCTTGTAAGCGCTCTTGTGCCCACAAATTATAAAGGATTTTCATGAAATGTTACCAAATGTTTATATCACTAATACCTTGGTCAAGTTCGAAAATCAGCCTTAGTTGATACTTTTTGAGGGAGTTATGGGACTTTGACTGTTTTAGCCAAAAATTGACCTTGTAAGTGCTCTCATGGCTACAAATTTTGAAGGATTCTCATGAAATTTATACCAAATGTTTATACTTCTAATATCTTGGTCAATTTCGAAAATCAGCCTTGGTCAATACTTTTTGACGGAGTTATGGGACTTTGACCAAAATAATGACACCATTTAGCCAAAAATTGACCTTGTAAGCGCTCTCATGGCTACAAATTTTGACGGATTCTCATGAAATTTATACCAAATGTTTATACTACTAAAACCTTAGTCAAGTTTGAAAATCAGCCTCGGTCGATACTTTTTGATGGAGTTATGGGACTTCCACGAAAATTATGACTCTGTTTTATCCAAAAATTGACCTTGAGAGCACTCTCAAGCCTACAAATTTTAACGGATTTTCATGAAATTTATACCAAATGTTTATACCACTAATACCTTTGTCAAGTTCGAAGATCTGCTGTGGTCGATACTCTTTTTATACCCACATAATTAATTTTGGAACTCCCCTGAATGTTTGAAAATATTGCAATTTCATATACAGTATACTAGTATACTGCATGAGCGGCGGGGGACCCAGGAATTCTATTCTTGTTATATATTATTTCCCACCAACAGTAATAGGATATTCCCAATGGGGATGATAATGGGGAAATTCCCAATGAGGACAAATTAAGTTGGCAAAAGCAGTGAATCATAAAACCCCATAAAAGAATTAAAGGAATTTTGATCAAATTTTCACAAAGGAAGAGCACCATATGCAGATGTGCATGAAGGAATATAATTATAGTCTGACACCACAAGGTGACATAATTTGACTTTGCATTTATTTTTTTATCCCTGCCGCAACCTGATGCGGGGATATGGTAATAGCGGCTGTCCGTGTGTCCGTCCATCTGTCCGTCCGTCCGCCTTGTAAGCACTCTAGCAAGTGTATTTCTCATTGGATTTGAATAATATTAAACAGTGGCTTTAGTTCAAGGATGCCTGAAGTGAATTCAAAGATGAGTCCTATTCAAATATTTTTGTAGGAGTTATGCCCCTTTTTTACTTTGAAAATTGACAAAATATCCTTGTAAGCGCTCTAGAAAATTTATTTCTAGTTGGATTTTGATATTATTTATACAGTAGCTTTAGTTCAAGGATGCCTGAAGCGAGTTCTAGGGTAAGATAAGTCCTATTCGAAAATTTTTGTATGAGTTATGCCCCTTTTTAACTTTGAAAATTGAAAAAATATCCTTGTAAGCACTCTAGAAAATTTATTTGTGGTTGGATTTCAATAGTTTCAGTTCTAGAATGCCTCAAGCGAGTTCAAAGATGAGTCCACTTCGAATATTTTTGTAGGAGTTGTGCCCCTTTTTAAATTTGAAAATTGACAAAATATACTTGTAAGCGTCCTAGCAAATTCATTTCTCATTGGATTTTGATAATATTTACACAGTGGCTTTAGTTCAAGACTAACTCAAGCGAGTTCGAAGATGAGTCCTGGTCAAATATTTTTGTAGGAGTTAT
The DNA here is from genome assembly GCA_002080025.1 of Modiolus philippinarum. Classification (NCBI taxonomy): domain Eukaryota; kingdom Metazoa; phylum Mollusca; class Bivalvia; order Mytilida; family Modiolidae; genus Modiolus; species Modiolus philippinarum. Next base: position 30,999 of record MJUU01018873.1, read on the forward strand.
GCCCCTTCTTAACTTTTAAATTTACCCCAAATATGTGGGGTTTCAAATTGCTGGAGCTGCCGGGATATATGGCTACGCGTAGCCCTTGTTAGAAATTGGCAAAAATTGGTATCCTTTTTTGAGGGGTAGGGTCTCATCTTGATTCCCAATTGTTAGAATTAGCATTAATTACAAAATCATGGACATATTTTGTGAAATCTTGATCTCTGTGAATTTTTCCAAAAATTTTTAAACTCAGATGAAACAGAAAAGAATTGGGGTAAATGTCAAGGAGACAACATCCAATCTCTAGGTTAAAACGACCCAAAGCATCTAGGGGTCACCATACGGTCTTCAACACAGTGAGGGACCTCACACCATATAGCAAGCCCTAAATGACCCCCAAAAAGTAAAAAAGTGAATAAATCAATGCAAACAAACCACATCCAATAACCTGAAAATCAAAAAACTTAAATTTTATAAGAAGACAAGGACAAGCAAATGACCAACATATTCCTGACTTAGGACAGGCACAAACATTGTGGCATATATATTTAAAGGTAAAATAATATATAAATGAACTCTTATTGTTTATACTTTTAATTAAGTATATAAATAGTGTTTTTTTATCTACCAAAGAAACAAACTTTTGCCATTCCTTTGATCTTTGACCATAGTAAATCTTATACATATGCTTCACAAAAACGTGACAGCAAATTTGCCCCCTTTATTGCTTTGCCACATATACCTCTAATTATACCCCACAAACAATGTTTGGGTATATAGGAACATCCGTATCTGTCTGTTCGTCCAAATTTTGTCTGTCATACCATCCATGTACCTGAATGTCAGCTCATAGAATAATTAGGAAACACCTATGATGTCCTCCTAAACGACTGCTTGGATTTTGAGTTATAGCACCTGAAGAGAAGATGTGAATGAAATACTTAGGGTACGACCATTTGATTTTAAGGGGGATGGGGGGGGCTTGAGCGATTTTGTAAATAAATATAATTTAATCTTGGTACCAGTGAAAATAAATATTCTAATCCTACTTCCTGTGAAAATAAATAATTTAATTTTGATTTCAAGAATAAATTTTTTGTTGAAAATGCAAATTAATAAGTAATCTGAAGTTACATGTGGTGAAAACAAATGTATTGTTGCAGATTTCACAAAAAATACATTTTCTAGTCAAAATCGCCCAAGTCTTCCCCTGAAAATCAAATGAGACCCCTAATATGGGTGCTGTGCAAAATTTTGAAGGGGAGATGATTCGTCTTTGAATATTTTCTGGAAAAAAGAGGAGTGCAAGGAACCTTGCTCATGCATTTCCTCTTAAATGGCTGCTTGGATATTGATGAAATGTTACACATATGTAGTATACCACGAAAATTTGCATGAAGTAGTATCATGCTTCTCCTGAAATATTGAATTGAGATAAATCAACTCTGAATATTTTCTGGAAAAAAGGAGGGAAGGTACCTTGTCAGTGCATTGGTGCTTTGATTTTAATCATCTTATCATTTTCTTACGTTCAGGACTTGATCTTGCTTGAGTATACATGTATTCACACTGTTGGAGTGGTCATCTGACACAATGTAACTACTCATTGATGAAATGTTACACAGTTGATTATATACATTCATGTGAGGATGTGCATGAAGAAAAATGGTTGCTGCTAAAAATTTTGAAGGGGACTTTAGGTTTGCACTCCCTCAGTCCGTCTGTCAGTTCGTCACACTCAGTTTTCTGGACTTTTTTCCCAAACTATAAGAGATATTTATTTAATACTTGGTATGTAAGTCTACCACCATGAGTTACAGATCAAGTTTGAGTTTGGTTCCGGTTCATTGATTTTGGGCGGAGTTATGGCCTTGGACTTAGAAAATTTTGGTAAAATATAGGTTTTCTTGACTTTTTTTCTAAACCGTTACAGATATTATGCTAATATTTGCTATGTGAGTCTACCGCTATCAGTTACAGATCAAGTTCGAGTTTGGTTCCAGTACATTGATATTTTACAGAGTTATGGGCCTTGGACTTAGAAAATTTTGGGAAAATATAGGTTTTCCAGTTTTTTTTTCTAAACCGTTATAGATATTAAGCTAATATTTGCTATGTGAGTCTACTACCATAATGAGTTACAGATCAAGTTTGAGTTTGGTTCCGGTTCATTAATTTTGGGCAGAGTTATGAGCCTTGGAATTAGAAAATTTATGTAAAATATAGGTTTTCTGGATTTTTTTTCTAAACCGTTATAGATATTAAGTTAATATTTGCTATGCTAGTCTACCACCATGAGTTATATACAGATCATGTTTGAGTTTGGTTCTGGTTCATTGATTTTGGGCGGAGTTATGGGCCTTGGACTTCAAAAATTTTGGTAAATTACAGGTTTTCTGGACTTTTTTCAAAACTTTTCCAGATATTGAGCTATATTTGCTATGGGCCTTGGACTCAGAAAACTTTTTTCTTTAACTTGGTTTGCTGGTATAACAAAGAATCATTCCACCGGTAGGGGACTTAAATTTTGTATTGCCTTGCAATACGATCCACACTTGTCCAACTATGTATATTTTCTGAAAAAAGGGGGTGGCTTATCATTGTGTCCATTATGGTGTTATGTCTACACTTGTACTTTGTCCATACCTGTATTGTGTCCACACACTTAAATTTGCACTTGCCATATTGATTCAGTGGTTCAGTAGGTGGGTCTAAGTGGCTGCCAATGGCGACATCTCTTAGGTTACTATTTGTCAATAATGACAGCATGTTTAAAACTCTACAGAGTGCATTGTGACATAACTTTCCTCTTATCCTTGTTATATTTCTTCTGAATTCAAATGGAGATTTCATAAATTTTCCATTAAATTAAATATAAATAGACAATAAACCATACATAGCACAAACATATTTACATTAATTGGCATATATAAAACAACAGTATGAAAATAAAAGATATATTTGTAAATGTATGTAATTTACATTATTGATGGTATGACAGTGGGTATATCTGTTTTCATTATATTTTTTTTTTTATCTCCAAACATTCTTTAATGAAATAATAGTTATTTTAAATGATAACAGCGTAATTAATGTTAGGAACAAGAAGAATTTAATGTGATCAATTTATAAAAGTGATATTTTTCCCCGGGATGTTTCATTATAATTATTGACTTACTTTCTGCAGTTCAAGATAAGTTTTGATTAATTTCCGGAATTTTTATCATAAGTTTTCCGAACTTGTTCAGAATTTTACATATTAAATTTCTGTCTGTGTGTCCTCGAAAAGAAGCAATATTTTTCGTTCAACAAAAGTTCGGCAAGTTTGAGGCATTTCAAGGTTTAGAAACAAATCCTGTAGTAGTCAGCTAAATTCATATAAAGACTGAAAATCTGAGATTTTACTAAAAAAGGCGACTGCACACCCACGGGCCCACACACAGTGCTTCATTCACTAGTCCACACCACAGGCACTTGTTTCATAAAAAAAAAATTCAGCCCCTCCGGGAATGAATTTTTTTTATGAAACAAGTGCCTGTGGTCCACACACAGGCATTACGGGCACTTGTTTCAAGAAATGATGTATACCACCAAATACATTCCAATATACAGATATATGTAGAAAGGGGTATAGATTTTCATTGAACAAGTGCCTGTGAATATGTACAGTACAAACAGAGGCATTCAGTTAAAAATCACTCTGGTCCGGCACTGGTTTCACCCTTATCACCCTGGAATTCACAGGTTTTGTCGGTGTTTGTCCGGCAAAATTGTCGGAAAAATTTCACCCAAAAAATCGTCGGTAATTTTCTTTGATGTTGGGTCAACTGATAAATGCCAGTGAAAGTCGGATTTCCACCAGAATTGTCGGAGTTTTAGTGTCCTAATTGTCTCTTCAAAAGTTTTAGGCTAATATCAAAAGGAAAAAATAAACTCAATGACAACCGGGTTTCATGTGACTTCCCTTTCAAAATCGAATTTCCGAACGTATTAATGAATGCCACTAACGAAAAAAAGACAATTGGATGGCTTCGACGAAACATATACCTATGTAAATATATCTTCTCAATTTCCATTTGACCGAGAAAAGTGGGTTAAAACACGTCTAATTTCAAAACGTAAGCCTCTGTAGATTCTCATACTGACATGCTAGAATGTTCGGGTTGCACGAAATTGAAACATGGAATTTCTATTTTTATGACCAATCAAAATACAGCGGATTCCCCATTAAATAGGCTCGCATGTATTGTTTGTGACAAAAATAGGAGCCAAAGACATGGTCTCTTCCAAAATTTGCCGAGGCATTTCAGAATTAAATTATTATCTCAGTAAAAAGGAACTTTTATACTATTGGAAACTTCTTTCGGATAAAACACTTTTATGAAGATGTTAGCATAAAAATATGAGAAAAGTTCACCGTCTGTTGAGCGTGACATCGTGTAAAAAATAACATATGCTTTTATGGAATGTTAAGTAATTCTTGGAACTGAATATTCACTGAAATATTCAATGCAAATATATGTGAATATCAATTTTCTCTGAAGCTATTTTTCGTGTGATTTTTTTTAATTCAAAGTTATTAATAGCGTGCTATTTATAGGTCGTCACTCACTAAGATTAACCTTGACCTAACAAAACCAAATTACGCAATGTTAAGGCTGATATTCGTGCAAATTATTTAATAAGTAACAAATTATTTTATATAATATGATCTTTTAACTTTGAGTTCTGACAGTCACATATAATTCACGGTGTTCATACCAATTATAAGTTATTTTCTGCCATACGCATAATATTTTTTAAAAATATCCTCTCGATATTCCGACTATTTGAAATATGAAAAGCAAGCTTTTCCAAAATAATTAACTGCACTTAGAGATAATTACTTCGTATACACAAGTAGATAAATGTTGACAAGTACAATTAACAACAGCAGGTGAGTTAATCCTCTGTTTATCAGTTTCTCGGACATCCGTGAATGTCTGTGAATGTCGGGTTTGTTGTCAGACATTCACCCCGTTTCACAAACAATTCACCGACGTCGGATTTGAGTGATTTTCAACTGAATGCCTCTGTTTGTACTGTAGATGGTGGGTGAAGATTTTCATGAAACAAGTTTATGGGTACATGCATGATACATGATTATTAAAATCAAGACCTCGATATTTACCCACTCAAGATAAGATGTTGCTTGAGTTCTCATGATGAGTGACTGAAGATATTTGTGCTTGAAACTTGCAAGATCTCTGCGCTTCAAGATTTTATCAAAGTCACTACTCCATATTATCAGGCCTAGTAAAATTATTGTTTAATGCTTGATGGCATTGAATTGTCCTTTGTTTGTGCCTGCAGCCGTGTAATGTTGCAAAGCTGAGAACACCTCATAAAATCACAAATCTTTTTTCTAGCATCTCTTACATTTATTTAGACTTGGTGAACACTTGCACCAAGTTATTCATTTATCAAGCAAATGCAATTTATTTACATATTTTAATATAAACAACAGACATGAAAAAAACTCACAAATAATATTAAATTCCATGACCTAATAATAACAATCATCGAATCTTACTTTTTAGCTCGCCGGGACGAATGTCCGGAGAGCTATTGTCATACCCCCGGCGTCGGCGTCGTCAGCAAAAACTTTAACCTTGCTTGTCAAATGGAGACCTTAAGAGTTGGGATGTAGTTATTTAGTGTGTAGCTTCCTTGCAATGAGAGCTTTCTTTTGGCACCATATTTGTAGACATTTTGACCTTGACCTTGCCCCTAGGGCAATATATAAAAAACTAGAAGAAAAACTTTAACCTTGCCTCTAGAAGGTAGCCTTTTAGTGGTAGGGTGTTCATATTTGGTATGTGACTTCCTGACCTTTCCCTGAGGGCAATTTTTGAAAAACTTAAACCTTGCCTCTAGAAAGTAGGCTTTAAGTGGTAGGGTGTTCATATTTGGTATATGACTTGCTTATGATGAGAGCTTTCTAGTGGTACCTTATTTGTAGACATTTTGACCTTGACCTTTCCCTGAGGGCAATTTTTGAAAAACTTTAACCTTGCCTCTAGAAGGTAGGCTTTTAGTGGTAGGGTGTTCATATTTGGTATGTAACTTCCTTATGATGACAGCTTTCTTCTGGTACCATACTTTTAAACATGTTGACCTTGACCTAGCCCTGAGGGCAATTTTTTAAAAACTTAAACTTTACTTCTAGAATTAAGATGTTTAGTGGTAGGGTGTTCATATTTGTTATGTGACATTCTTTTGATGAGAGCTTTCTAATGGTACCATATTTATAGACATTTTGACCTTGCCCTGAGGGCAGTTTTTT
>MJUU01018873.1:50870-61518 GCA_002080025.1 Modiolus philippinarum
TACTACCCAAATCATCAAGAATTAAGTGGCTGTGACCTATATTTTACACTTGAGTGACTTTTGTTAAATCTTGCATTTAGGTCTATTTCTCAACAACTAAACATGCTATCACAATTGTGTTGTGTCATATACATCACCTTGACAGATGCTATTTAAAGCAAGGACAATTAAGTGTCTTTGACCTACATTTTATGCTTGAGTAACTTTGGTAAAATTTGTGTTTTAAGGTCCATTTCTAAACAACTACACAACATATCATGATATTTCATGAAGAGACCCATCATGGTGAGAACTACCTAATTGTTAGACAATTTTTTCTTTGACTTTGACCGACATTTTACACATGAATGACTTTGTTAAATTTTTGCATTAGGTCCATTTATTAACACTAGGTGTTTAATCAAATAAATCGCTTAAGTACTCTATTACGATAAAATTTACGGCGGGGCATCCGTGTCTTATAGACACATTCTCTAGTTAAATTGAAGGATAAGAGGGGAGGGGTCAGCGTCATATTTTTTAAATCCAACACTCCAAGTATTTATTATTTTACAGAAACATTTTGACTGAAACTGTTATGTTTTAGAATCTAATGATACACAATTTGATATTATAACTGAATGAAAATTAATAATAATTTGAAATAAATAATTATTATCTAGGAGTTGAAAAAAAATAAAGAGATAAATATTTCTGAGACCCATAGGGACATTTGCATGTATTATTCCCCATTTGCTGTTTGTTTATTTCCCTATATTTACCTCTTCTTTGGAGAAGGTGTAAATTCGGAACATAAATAGACTCCCAATTTTAATTCAATGATGGTGCTAGAGATGTCTAAAGGTGGAAGGGATTTCCTGTGCCAAATTACAATATCCCAGGATGTGGATTCTATACATTCATGCCAAATAACTTGTAGTATTATTTTGGATAAATGCTCATTTGAATTTCTGGGCTGACTTATATGTTTAGAGGTTAGGGAATTCCAATATGGTACTTAAATCACTTGACCCTTTTCCTTAGGCAATAGATGGCAAATGAATGGTGTTTTCAAATTTACAAAAGCTGAAACTTACAAATTATGTCCTACATCCTGGATTATTAACAGATGGAATATTTATGGGTAAATAAAAAAGATATAGTGTAATTTTCTGTACTTTATGTTTACAGTTAGAGAGAATGCCAGACACATTCACTGGTGGTTCTCCATTCTTACCATCAGACCCACAACCTTCGTTAACTGGTGTTATAGATGAGTATGATCCTTTACGTCCAAATGACTACGAAGACTTTGTTAAAAAACGGAAAGAACAAAGAATGAAAGAAAGAGAAGAAGAGAAAAGGAGTGATGATGATAAATGGTATGGTGATACTGACGATGAACCACGACGAAAGTATGACGACAACTGGAATCGTAATAATCATAGAGACAGTCCTGACCACAGACAAAGGTAAACAATAGTTAATTCAGATCGCTAAAATAATTGTGCATTAAGGATTGAAAGGGGCAATTGTACCACAAGTAATTTTCTGAAGCCTGTTGCACCTGATATGTTATTAATTTTAAATTTTAAATTGATTATATATATGAATTAGCTTCTGTCATCCATGATGCACAATTATTATAAATAACATATGGTTATTGTGGCACTGTCATTCCCAGATAAACAGACATATGACCATCAACATATGTACATTGCATTATTGTTAGTATGTTGATAGATTTTGGGGAGCTCTGAGGGGTTAACAGTGGTAGATAACCCATGGAAGATAGAAACATGCAACCTCATCTCTGACGGGTAAATGGCCATTTTTTGTTACACATTTTGTATCCATGAATAAGCATCATAAATGACCTTATGCACAATGAATAGTACATTCAAATGGTGTTGACACATGCAGTAAATCTTTACATACGTTTCTGTTGGTATTTTATGGAAGAATTGGGTATATATATTTCATCAGAATTTAAGATTGGATATCTTTCATTTATGCAAGAAAGTCTACAACTCAAAAATTAATTGCACTTGTACGTGAAACATATGCCAATCTATTGAGAAATTTGGAAGACAGAAAAGTTAGCTCTCATATTTTGCTAATAGCACAACTTATTTGAATTTTTTCAGGTAGTCCACATCATTATTTTATTGCTAATATTTGGTCTGATGATATTTACAAGTTTGTAAACAACTTTGTTAAAAACTTATTTTAGTGGTAGAAATTAAAATTATTTCAAATGTGTAAGTCAGTTTATTGGAACTTTTTTCTTACTATTTACATGATTATTGAAATACCTGATAATTGGACCACAATACATGTAGTATCCAGTGCAAAATAATACAAATAAAGCATGAGAGTATGGTGATTTAGCACATTGCTCAGATAAATAAATGATGAATTGTCTGAGGTGGAATAAAAGTTTTTTAGTCACTTGGAAAGTCACTAGTCTAGGAACTGGCGTCATTATAATAAAAATCATAACTAATCCAAAATTATAATTATTTAATCTATTCATCTGGTGATGGAATAACTCCACTACTCACTTATGCACTCAGTGGATTCATGAGTTAATGAGTATTTCAGTCACTATGTATATTTTTGATAATGATCATTTTGAATTAGTTTTACTATATTGAATACATGTGAATGTAATATTTCCAATAAAAACATGTCTTTGAATTTCCACCTATATAAACATTGTATACCTGGGGAACATACCTGGATTTCTAATATTTTGTGGTGATGGTTCCTATATATCTGCCCAACATTGAATATTATCTGTATACATGTATGTTTATGTTATGTTTATTTATAATCATAAAGATATGGAAAAAATGATGAACCAACGCCGAGACGTAGACATGGAGGGGATCGAAATCATGGCGAATATCAAGATAGTCCAGGCCATGATGCTAGATCAAAGTAAATGATAATTATATTTTAGTCAGGCCTAGACAAGAATCCTAGGTCACAGTAAATAATTAGTACAGAAATTGTCCAGGGTTTAAGTCATGCCTAGACAACGTAGTCCAGGCCATAATCATAGATCAAAGTAAATTTGATGTGTTGAAATGAAACATACATGTAATTTAAGGAAAATCCTACGACACAAACACATCCAGATAAGAATCTTTTTAGGTATATGTATATAACATCAAGGTATAATGAAAAAAGTAGAGAGTGATATATTATTGAACATGAAATGCATATAAAGAATGAACGAAATTAACTAATGTATATTTACTTAAGGTGTAGACCTGGGGTAGGAGGAGATAACTCTTTTTTTTTTCACTTTTTAGCTCACCTGGCTATGCCAGGGTGAGCTTTTGCATTCACTTTGCGTCCGTCGTCCGTCTGTCCGTCTGTCCGTCGGTGATTAGCTCACTTTTAAAAATCTTCTCCTCTGAAACTACTGGAGGGATTGGTTTGAAACTTTATAGTAATCATCTATGACATGTCCTGTACAAAAAATCCTCATTTTATTATGATCCGATGAAAAACATGGCCGCCGGTGCTAAAAATAGAACCTAGAGGTAAATTGCAGTTTTTAGCCAATAACTCAAACACCGATGCAGATATCAAAAATCTGACAGGAGTAAAAATGTTCAGAATGCCGAGATCTATCTGCTCTGCAATTTTGATGAAAATTGGAAAACCCGTCTTAGAGTTATAGGCCTTTTTCCGTAAATTTTTCTTTTTTTTTTTCAAAAACTGTAACAGATAGAGGTGAAAAGTAAATTAAAAAAATGTTCAGCATATCAAGATCTACATACTCTGAAATTTTGAAGAAAATCCAAAGGCTTGTGTATGATTTATTGGCCGTTTTTCACCATTTTTTTTCTTTATTTTTTTTTCCAATGCCATATGGTTATGGGTTATTTCCTTTTAAATTCTGTGTTCAAATCTTCTTTAGTTAAGTTTTCTCTTTTAAGCTTTAGAGAAATTCCCTACTATCACTTCATTAAAAAAATTATTTCTTCCATAATCAAGAGCAAAAACTGTTTTTGTGCAAATTTTTGCAATTTTTTGCAAAAATACTTTCTTAATCTTTACCTTATTTCATGTTATAATGATTTTCCTATATAAACATATTGTGTACATTACTGGGTCTCTAGTGTCGAATCACTATGATCTCTGCTGACATGTATGTTGAAGTAGTTTATCAGCTTCATAGACTGCTTAATGTTATAAAAAAAATTAGGAAATAAAGCCTTAGTGAGCAGTTGATGAAATTAACCTGAATGGATTTGAACGGAACTTGGCATTAATGATGCTTATGAGGTGCTGACTATAATACAATGTATATATATGTATTGTGACTTTTATGCCTAAATGTCATCCAACATGGCCATCTGCAGGGAACTTAATTTATTACTCGACTGTATGGAAAGAGCATACAAAGAATTTTTTATCTGAAACAACTTGGCTAGTCACAATGTATCTTAGATGGTCCCCTTCAAAAAAGATGTCCTTCAAGTCTGCACCTTATGCAAATTGGCTACCAATGGGAAACAAAGTTTAATATAGGAGTACATTCAAAGATCTTCTTCTTTAAAACCATTTGGCCAGTTGGAAATAAACTTTGGCACAATACTTAATTTTCTTTAAAATTGTGTCCTGCAGATCCATCCCTTATCCAAGATGGCATGCAATAGGGAAAATAGTTAAATTAAAGTTGGATCATATAACATAAATGTTTGGTTACATAGTTTGAAAATGAGACCCTTTAACATATAAGTTGATTTGAAGTTATGTATTGGCCATGGTCCAGGTGAGCGATACAGGCTCTTGAGAGCCTCTTGTTTTATTTACTTAAAAACAAATAGAATCATTACAAGGTTTTTTTTAAATTGTAAAAAAAAATTACACACAGTAAATAAATAATAACTTTGTCATGAAAACAAATACCCAACATACAGTTATTTATTATGAGTGCATTTTACTATACAGTTTTGCAATGCTGTCCAAAGATATTTAAAATATGTAAAAGTCGGGATTCAGCAATTTCATTGATTTTTACCCACATTATTCTAAATTAAGAAAAATTGGGACAGTAGAATTTTCTAAAATTTTGATATATCTTACATATACTAGTTTTCTTTCTATTCTCAGTTTTTGGTGAAAATTAAACGACAGAATTTTTTACAAGAAGTGTTTAAAAGTGATCAAAATAGAGTAAAAATTTCAGCCTATACTATTCAGAACACCCATGTATTTCAGTTCAAACTAGTTAAATTTACTATCATTATTCATGCTTACTTTCACACATGTCTAAACTACAGAGTTTTGCATTTGAAATAATTTTAGATTAAATACAAATTTAATTAGAGCCAATTTTATACACCACAATCAAGATCTGAACAGACCAAATAATATGAGGAAACAGGGTATTTTTGATGACCACTAGACATAAAACGGAGCTGTAAAAATTTTTGAAAATTGCTTAAGCTCGACATGAACATGTGTAGTTTTAATACTGAAAATGTTAAGAAAATTAAACGAGTGAAAAATTTTAGGCTTCCCCAGGTCTACCCCCTTAAGTAACTCTAAAACAATTTATATTAGAACTTAGAGGAATATCTGGGACTATAATCTCAACTACTATAAGTGTTGTTACAAATCTTCTTCCTGTTTTTTTTTCTGGGAAAATAATTAATTTCTTAGAATGATGTCTTTTTTTACACCTTTAGAAATGATATGCCATTGCTCACTTTAAGCCTTTGTAGGCCATCTTCATGAACTGACTAACAGTGTGTTTGCCTGATTCTTCCTTAAGTATGTGTATCTGTAAAATCTTCTATTCTCATGAATGAGTCAGTTCAAAATCTGGAACTTTAGTATTTGAAGTTTTACTGTTCAGTCAGATGTCCAGTTCAGTGACCCATCTACTTCCTGTTTGCAGACTGGTATTTTCTGGGCTATTTATGATTGATATTTCATCAAAGATTGTTCAGCATATGTATGCAGTAAGATTTGATTATTTGGTCTGAAGGTTAAGTATTGTGATTTGTAATATGCCTCCCCTTGCTAGACCCTTTACTCTTCTACTTTTCATTTGTGGATACACCAAAATCAACAGGGGCCATCTGTAACACATGGACATACATGTATTTTCTTTTATGTCTGTTAAAGAAAATCAATTTTTTATTTGTATGTTGAATTAAAGATGTGGTAAACCAGTGTCTGATTGTCTTTCCTTCTGTTGATCTGTCTGCCTGTATGTCACAGTTATTGGGTATGATGGTCTCAGGATCGGTATACTTTTTACTGAAATTTCCATTTTTCTTAAAAGAGAAATGAGACTTTTTCGACTATTTTAAGCAAGTTTTTCCACATGTTGTACTGTAACTTGACAACCCTCTTGGTGATAAACTTCAAACTTTGTTGAGTTATTGGGTTTAATTTAGTACACAACTTAGGATTCAAATATCACCAGGTTTAACGGTTTTGCTATTGTATACTACAGCCACTAATTAGTTGAACACATGTTTTGTCAGTTTAGAATAAATGTATATTTATATTCATTGAGGTATGGGAGTGATGACACACCCTCAAGACGTAGACATGGAGATAATTGGACTCATGGCGACCGTCAAGATAGTCCAGGCCATGATCCCAGATCAAAGTAAAATATATTTAATTATTTAAATTGTGTGTATGTTCAAATTATAAACCAAATTCAAACAACCTGGCCAAGAATATTTTGACAAAATTACTAGCCTACACTTTGTGAACCATTTTACATTTCTAACATCAATTTCTAGAGACCTAATAGTATGCCTCTGATTGTTGAATTATGTCATACATAAATCTTTTTACTCCTGAGTTGATATTCAAATGTTACATAAGTTATTTTTACATTGACTGATGCTTGTGATAATTATCTAATCTCAACTTGACTCCTTTAAAGTAAACTAGTATAGAATTAATGTTTTTTTCTCTAATGATTAAACTCATTGCTGAACTCTGATATAATGTTTTACTTGTGGCTTGATAATCCCTTATAATTTTTGATTATATATTAAAATAAATGAGGTGCAAGTAAGGGGTCTTTAAGTATGCTGGCTTTAATCAGTCGGACAGATAGTATGGACCTTCTTTGTGATTTGAATGCAGAAGTTTTGTAATTACATTAAAAGCATAGAGATTTGGATGGCTTAGTTGTTATGTAGTCAATTTACTTTCAATTCATTGTAGATTGTCACCTTTGTGTTTAGAGTGGTGTAAGTAGCCCTGTTTTAAAGGTTGTCAATATTGTTGTATCGCCCAAGATAGGCTATCATTTCTGTCTTGTGAAATGGGGCTTCACTTTCAAAACAACAAAAATGGGTAGGCTAGACATAAAATCATACATGATAAGGTTTGTACCCTGCCTTAAGTGTGCAGTTCTCTAGGGGCACCTTGGGACTTCTGTAGGCACTAAACTGGCTGTCAATACTAAACTGAAATACTTGTGAAAGTGATTCCTAATTTCACACCATCAATTAGTCGAACATACAAAAGTGATTCTATTACATAGCTAAAAATGGCAGAAAGGAAACTATTTCTATGACAGATGCACCAAGGACAATTCAGGGCTATTCCATTAAAAAAGGATGTACTAGGGTCGGAAGGCAAAATTGAAAATTCTTGTTGGTTCTTGTCGATTTTGTATCCTATTGCATGATTGCTATACAAATAATTGTCCATTACCCTTGGTTGTGGGGGTAAAAGAAAATTGCCTTCTGACCCTGGTACATGCATTTTAATGGAATAGCCCTCAATAAATACTATTCAAAAAGAAATAAATTTGTAGTTTGTTGAAAAAGACCAGTAGATTTTTAAGATAAACATGGCATTTTGGTCTTCTGCCATTTTCTAAAACTGTAAATCAGAAATTTTGTGCTCTTAACTTTTTGTATATGTAAATGTATTTGTTTTGTTAGACGAGGAAGGAGAGATCACAACAGAGACAGAAATAGAGACAGAAGTGACGATAGAGGCGGCGGTGGTGGTGAGATGGACAGAGCCAGACGTAGACATGAAGAAGAAGAGGAAGATTATGATAAACCAAGACGACCATCTGGTGAGTAATGGTAGTGATCAAATGTACTTCAGAATGAAAAAATAAATGGCAAAATTATAAAAAGTAAGAAATACAGAAACTAGTAAATAACTTATACAGAGGATTTTAGCAAATTACTAATATAGAGGATTTCCCAAATATACCGCTAATATAGAGTTCATTAAAAAAAGGGTTATTGCTTTCCATACATGTATATAGATCAAACCATGTAAAAGTAGTGTAGAAGATAGCATTCATTAACTTAAAGTTCTATAAACTTTTTTAGTAAGAGTATGTTTGGATAATTTTGAAATATTTTTCATTTTCAAATAAATTATGGTTTATGATTTATTATTTTCAATGTTCTACCAATTACAAATAGGTTTATGATCATCATATATAGTATAATAGCTGAGTTTGTCATCACCAAAGTAAATGTTCCATCATACAGATCAGTTTTTTACTCATAGCGTAGGAAAGTTGTTTTAATATTGTCATGAAATCAAATTCTTATCAATAAGTTAAAATTGCTGTGCTTGCAGTTTGGTATTTCAAATTTAAATTTACCTTTTTGTGTTTTAGGAAGCATGGGAGCAGCCATTGCCCCACCCCCATCACTGATAGAGGAACCACCGCCAGAATGTATGTATTGGAAAATTTTGTATTAGGATGTAGTAGTAGTGTTAGTGGTATAAGTTACTATGCTGATTTTAAAATTATGAGATTTGAGGGGATTAAATCATAGATTTTACTGTCGCAAACTGGGTATTGGGTATTTAGTAAAATTTTCATTACAGGACTTAGGAGATAGGAACTCTTGTGTAATTGAAGGTGGAAACGATCCCTTCAAATACCAGTAAGAAGGATAACTGGATTCTTGACCAATAGACGACTTTCCAGTAGGTGAATTTTCCCGGAAAATTTTGACGTCACAATATAGATTTTCCAATGTCACAATGTTCATTGATGCAATTTGCGCCGATTGACCCCAGCTCAACCGGTGCAATTCATTCATAAAAAGAAGTAAGAAAGTGGTCTATTGTAATGAATATATGTACCACCTATAAACAAACTATTTATGAAATTGAAGTGTACTTATAATTTGTCCTACATGACAATTTTAGAACTAAATTTTAATTGACAAAAAATAATTAACCTGAAGCGCTAAAAATAAATTAGATATGAATCACCCTTATCTCAACAGTGTTAATTAATTTGTGATTCCCGCTCAAGGTATTGATGTATTGACTTTTTTTTTGCATAATACACAAACACGTTTCCGGAGTGAACATGTCTCAAAATTCCCGCATTGACCTCTCAAGATCATGATATATGACAGTGTTATCTTAATCTGATAGCAACCTATCAAAACATTTAAAAGTAATTTAAAAATACTGGATATCAATCATATACCCTGACATTTCAATTATTTCCTACGGTAATCACTGCTGTCAACCTCATTTTACCCAAAATCTAGTCATCGGGATGATATTAATCAGATATATTGTTCTCAAGCAAATTAAATTATTTATACATTAGCAACAAACATGAATACAGCAACTGACATTTAAAGAATACACAAGGAAATTTTGATTTCCAAAAAATAGCCTTTATGTTGCTAAAATTATGGTTCTATAGATAGAACAAAAACACTTATTCTGATTTATGATTAATATGTTTCAAAATAAAGACAGTGGTAGACAGAGGTTTTCAGTAATATCTTTTAATATATGATGGCTTATAATTTGTCAGTATCACCAAACAGGCTGTGATATAAAAACTATCAGGTCAAGACTTAGCATCATGTGTGGGTTGCTATGATTTGGCACTTCTTGTCTATGTTTATACAGGTCATATGATGAACATAAAGTTTTTTTTTTATCCTTTTGTGAATTACCAATAAGGCCATGTAAAAAAAATTTATTGGTTCTCAGGCCCTCCCTCACCTAGTTAGAGGCTTGAAATAAGCCCCTCATTGACCCTATTTTTTGCCATTTCAGTAAAAAATAAATAAAAAATGACCTCCCTCACTACATTTTGGGTGGTTTTTACAATGTAAAAAGATGCCTCATCTATTTTTTTGGCAAATAAAAAGATAAAAAAATCACCTCCCTCCCTCATCTGTTTCAATGAAAAATGGCCTGAGAACCAATTAATTAATTTTGTATGGCCTAAAAGAAATACAGGTCACTTTGTTTTCGATACTGACTTTAGTGTTTGGGGTAACATATCAAGCTCACCTTAACAGGGTCACTTGATACAGGCTGTGCTTAAAGCTTTATTTAAACCAAAATGTCTTATATTCCATATGTCATAAGTACTAACTTTTTTTTTGATAACTAAAAGATCAATTTTTGTGTTCAGTAGTATTAGTATATTGCTGAGTAAAGCAGTAGGTGCATAGTAAATATATAGGGGTTTTAATATGGAATTCAAAATACTGTTTTATTTTTCATCTTCAGCACCAGCCAGAGGACAGTCTCCTCCACTTGGACACAGTATGGGACTTGGGTAAGTTGACACAGGCATGTACTTGGACACAGTATGGGACTTGGGTAAGTTGACAAGTTTTAATCTTCAGCACCAGCCAGAGGACAGTCTCCT